>MU185150.1:116294-145922 GCA_016904865.1 Pissodes strobi
GTATTAGTTGAAAATAGCAAAGTTGTAATTCTGTTAAGAACCCACGGCAAAAACGTAACAATAGTATATTATTTTATATGGAGGAAAAGTGATACTTTTCATGGCGCGCTCGTGTTTAACAGCCGAACGGAGTGAGGCTGGTAATAGAGAGCAAGCCATGAAAAGTAACTTTTCCTCCACATAAAATATGCTGTTTTTTCTTCAAATGTCGACAAATTAATGCAAAAATATGTCTTTTTAATAGTAATAATAATAATTATTATCAAAGATAAGTTGGTTTGCACGGCGGCTTAGACCGCGATCGGTGAATAGGCACAGGTCGTTGCTATAGTAATGTAACATAAAGCTGTCAGTTGACACTGTCAACAATAATTATTTTTTTAAAATGGCGTCTCCGATTGCGTTTTAATTCCGTATTGATAAGCAGTTATTGAGTAAGTTCGATTAAGTTAATAACCAATTTGTTCCTAAATTAGTGATTTTTAGAAATGCAGTGCACAAATTGAGTGATAAATACAAATTTTAGTTTAATAATTCTTGAGTTGTTGACGCTTGCTTTGTTGTTTGTTTGTATCTATGTTGCTATGGTAACACTTTTACCTCCGCCGGCGGAAAAGTGAAAAGTAAAGCTCCGGCGGAGGAAAAATGAAACTTCACGGCCGCCTACACAGTCGAGTAATGACGGATTTACTGACTTTTGAAGAAAAAATATTATATATTGACGTGTAGTGGAAAAACTCCAATTAATGAAAACTTTAAAATCAATTATCTCACATTTGTAGTGTCCTATTGACGGTTTTTAGCGTAGAGTCTCGTCAAGTGATCAGCTCTTCTATAAAAAAAATATTTTTCGAGAAAAAAAATCAGAAATCTTGTTTCCCGACATTTTCGAAACATAAAAGCATTTAGAAAGCTTTTCTCCTCTAAGTTCCTTATCGACCTAATGTCTTGCTTTTTTTTTTAATCCTCGCAAAACAATAAAGTAGTATCCCAAAAACACTTAATAATAGTAGATTAGGAGTAATAACGCTCCCAATATAGTTCCCTGTGGCATCCCATAAACTTGCTTTTGAGGGATATCACCATCCATCATTATTTGCTGATATCTACTAGATAGGTTACTTTCAAATAACTTGTACTTTGTACCATTAATTCCGTCCTCAGCCATTTTCTCTAATAAAATTTTTCAATCAACAGTTTCAAGTGTCACTTGAAATCCAATAAAAGTGATTACTTTGTCACTTTATCAATTATTTTTTTCCGTTTTATATCACTAGTTGTTTCATATAAATGTTTGCCACAAACCCCACTCTGGTTTTCCATAACGATCTTATCGACTTCTTACTTTCAAGTGTTTTAAAAACTGATCCTTGAGGTGCACCTCCATTAATTTTCCCAATGATATTTAAAACTATACTCAACAAGTAAACAAACTATTGTCCTGTAATTAAAATGGAGATCCATCAACAACTACAAAGCTGTTGTTTTCAGAGCCATCGGTTGTTTTGTTCAGCTTGTAACGCTGTAATTGTACCTGAATTTTCTCTGTGTATCCGTTAAATTGTGGTATCGATTATCACAACATTTTTTGTTAATATTACAAAGCGTATAGTAACACGTATCTTTTGTTAGAGTACCGGCTATGCTGTTGTGAAACATCGTGTGAAGAGCGGTGTGATAACCCTTTTATTTTAAAAGGTAGGTTCGACTCATGTGCTTCTAAGTAACAGGGCTATAAAAATACCATCTTTCACCAGGATCTTTCCGAGGGACCACCACCCATTTGTTTGAGGCCTTCCTTATCTGAGTAGAAGCCCATCCGTCTTCTCCAGCTTGGACCAGACAGAGAGGTTAGTGTAGCCTGGTTATCCCGACTGGTACCTTGCCTAGGTATTCCAATTACCGAGGAGAAAACACATAGTCAAGTCTGGTAGGATCAATTTCAGTTAATAATAAATCAGCACGGCTAATATGTTGAGCTTTGTTCTTTATTTATCGTGCTACTACCTTTAATATTTCAAGTGAAAATACTAAATATAATCTACGGAGAAGCACCTACTGGACATATTACTTTCTGAGATACTGAGTTTTCGCTGAACTTATTTAGTGATTTTAATAAGAGGCAGTCCTCTAATATACTGTAATTCTTTTACCGTTTCCTCTCTTGGTGTTATCTAAATTTATATGGTACAATAAGGGCGGGTTTGCAATTTATATTAAGTTAATTATATCTATCTGTAAAACTCATGGCAGAAATTTAATTTAATAACCTTATTATTGAACGTTTCGTCTTAATATCGGTCAATTGAGCTCAATTTTCCTTACTTTGTGCGGCTATATTTATTTATATACATTTTATTCAATAAATCCCTTTTAGTTTAGCACTTTGGAGACATTTTAGAAGTCTTCTATAATCCAGCTGCCAAAGGAATAAGCTAAGCGTAGTTTAGTGGATATTTATTCCCAAAATTTTGACATATAAATTATTACATATTTAAGCAATAGTAAATGGGTAATATTAAAATATTCTTTTAAAGATAACTCCTCTCTTTAATTGGCATCAAGGTAATTTATTGAGATTTTTTTATAATAATTAGTAATGTTAAGTTATTGATCAGAAACTTGCTAAAGTACCATAACTAGCAGCACACTTTTTGATTTGAAATTTAATCGCAATCGTTTAATTGATACTTGACTGTTGTAATTTCTAGTGTTAAAGTGTCAAGATGAAACTTAATTAACATAGCAATTAATAAATTGTAATTTGAACATTAATTACCACTTGTGTCGTATATAGGTCAGCTTAAGTGATATTCCATAATTTTTTTAGCATAATATTAACCATCAGTAATCAGAAAATCTTCTAAATTTTAGGAAAGTAGATTGTAGTAATTTTTTAATAAACTGGTTGTTTGTATTCCTGGTGTTTCAGATTTCAAGTAAAGTTTTATTTTTAGCATACTATATGCGTATTGTGGTATGCAAATAAATTTATTTGCCTGAAATCTTATTCAAAATTATTTGAAGATGGGAAAATGGGCCAGGATCGGAGAATTTGAACATTTTTCAAGCGATAAGCAGCAGGTTCTGCCAAATTCATGGGAGATGTTGAAGGAAAGTTTTACTCTAAACATCGAAGTTGTGACAAGTAATTTTAAAATAAGAGCACAACAAAATATTTTTATTTCATAATAATAACTCGCATTGTTGAAGTTTTAATTTCTGGCGTGTGGTGTTATGATATTTCGCAACTAATAATACATCTGCAAGCTCCCATGATATTACATAAGATATAAGACATGCTCGTCAAAGTTCAAGCTTTTGTCACTAGCGCGCACGTTCGTTCACTATTTCCCAACCCAGCAGCTGCACGTGGCGAATAGCAGCTTAAAAAGTTTATAGAGTAATTATCTCTCTATTGAACTGTGGAAATCGAAATCTGCTAGCGTATTCGATTAAATGTAGAATTACGATGTTCTAAGAGTTTGCAGTTTTGAACTTTTTTTGGCAAACTTTTCGTGAAAAACCGGTAATCTGAATTTTTTTTTTCATCTGCTCCTTCGAATTAGGGTAAACTCATTCATAGATATCAGATTAAGATAATTTCATATCGGCTGATCGATTTTTTTAATTAGAAAATAATGATTGTTTTAATTGACGAGAGTTTTTAGAGTTTTTAACCCGAATTTGAAAACTGGAAGGTTTATAGTCATTCCTCCTCTATCAAACAGAGGAAACCGCAGCTTCCTATCGTAATCTTTGAATCACGAACCTTAGGGGATCTGCAGTTTGATTCGTTAAAATTTTATATTTTACCCATCGACATCTCTTAAAAATATTTTTCGAAAGTACTCTTAAAACAATGCTCGATTTTGTGTTTGTATGTTCTGAAGTTTCGAGATCTCCCACGTATGCAAACCTAATAATAAGAAACACAACAGCTGAAAGATGGCCACCAGCGGAAAGGAGATCGATTGGATCCGGTTCATCAATCAGATTGATAACAACAGGAAGTGACGTAACCAACACCTCTCGCGTCGCTAACAAAGAAACTTGTTGATGGATGATTCTCCACTTTTCATTGTTGATAAGATGATAAATCTCTTTCCCAAGTTTAACGATTTTGCAGTGAACTTGCTGTTTAGCCTATTGTACTTTAATGAGGTATGTGATTTAAGCTTGATATATTAAGTCACCTTCGTTAAAATGTATTAGGTGCAAATGCTATTAAAAAATCGCTGACGATGCATGTTCTGAATTATTTCAAGATTCTGACCTAAAATGTCTCAGGAGGAAAATTAGATGAATTGAAAAAATGTAAAGCCTATTTTCTCCCTTTATTACGTCACGTACTGTTTCATCAGCGGGGTGGCGCACAAATTGTTAGTGTACCCATTAAAGTAATATGCACGCGGATGACAATAAGGCTGACAAGGTTAGGATCACGTGACCGGCCGTGGACAACGCTGATTGGCCAAATCCGGCTGATATCACGTAGCGGCCGAAGTAAATGTATTTATCAGCACTATCTTACTACCGTTAATACTGAACTTTCCGGTTAAGTGCCGAACTTTTTAATTATCTTAATTTGTTTTATACCTTTTTCGAAACTTATTTAATTTATTCGCTTACTACATTAAAGCATGTGTGTTAATTAATGCGCAATCTCGCACCCGAATTAAAAATTTGATAAAAATACACACAGTTTCTTGATGGGAAAAAACTCAGGACAGTTGATTTTGATTTTTTTACCTACACATTTTATTACATGAAAGTATTCTTTTGTAGAAATTGAGCAGCTTGTTTATTATAGAATTTAAAGAATATGGGTACATCATATCAAATAAAAATATTATTTACCAATATCATATCTTCTAAACGGGTCATAGTATATATAGAGTGTGTTCTATTAATTTACTGCTCGTAACTTCAGCGTAATTATTTCTTATATTGAATGCAGAATGTTTTCGAGATATTGGGTGCTAAAAATGATTTCATTACGGTAACTGCCACATTTTTATAAGTCTAGGGTTACTTTTAATTAATAACAATGAGCCAAGTTTTCAGATGGCGCCCATTCAATATATTTTTTATATGTGGTTTTTGTTATAATTTCTCCCTCCACGTCTAAAAATAAATGTTTCTCGACAGATCTTTTGGCTTTAAATATCACAAGGAGTCACATCTTGACGCTTCGGGCCATACTAGGGAAACACCCTGTGTATGCATCAAAAGCGCAATTAAACACAATCTCCATGGTAAATGTCATATCGATCTTAACACCCGACTGAGGCAAACTCATGAATAATGTTATATTTGGTAAAACCATGGAAAACATAAGACACTTCAGTAAAGCTGACCACAAATTGGGAGCATTGTTATGGCGCCGAAGCAATAATATCAAGACCGGGATTTACACGCAGGAGAAATGAAAATCTATCAATTATTTAAATGCAAACCGGTCAACAAAAACATGCGCAAACGTAATTTTTGGTCTCTTTAGTCTCGTTTTCAAATTGCTGTAACTTTTTTAAAAATTAAACTTTTTTGAATGCGATTTGCGGACTTCGAAACCCTGTCCTTTCCACATTAAGCCGAAAGAAGTGATATGTCAGTATGATGATCAATCAAATCATGCAAGGTTACAATATTATTTATGTCATACCAGAACATTATTGTGTGTTTATACCTTAGATACCATTTACATAATGGATTACTTTATGCCCGTGCGGGCATAAAGTCCCCTTTATGGCCCGTGCGGGCATAAAGTACACTTTATGGACTCAAATAATTGAATTGCATTCGTATTTTTTTAAATATTTACATATTGTGAATGCAATAACGAACTTGTATGACATAAAAGTTTGTATGCACCACGGGTATTAATAGATGTGTACGCCCCCGGGCGACTTATAAACCCTCTGGCCAGAGGCCCTCGGGTTTGTAACATTGTCGCCCTCAGGGCATAAACATCTACTTAATACCCTTGGTACATAAATAACTGTTATGTCCTACTCGAATATTATTATTTCATAATACCATAGTTACCAGACACTTTAAATGGTATATAATACCCTAGGGCATTAAGGAAGATTCTAATGCCCTCGGGCATTAAGAGAAATAAATAGAAAAAATCAAAGTAACAACTTTTTATTAACAAAAAATAGTATATTATGATATAAGTGTATAAGAGGGCCTTTAAAGCACGCGCGACATATTTCAAAACACGATATACACGTATATCATACGCTATTTTTTATTACAAATGCATCATAATCTCAAAAATGCTTTAAATATTAAACTTAGGGGATATATTGACGAATATATTAATCTGTCACATTTGACATGATCAAATGTTTCTATAGCAACCTTTAAAAAGTAGGTGCATCATAAACATTATTTTAAGCACGCTGCAGCGTGCGATAATCGTTGATTATGATGCATGCGTAATAAAAACTTATTTATCATTTATATTAAATGAACAGTTATGGAAAGATCCAGTAAAAACGAATTTATCGGCTTTTGATAAGTCAATGTTTTCCATTATTTCGTGATTTTCACAAACAGAAATTGACGATGATTGAACGTTTTCTGATGTTGATGGTACTCCAGCTATCAATTTCGAAATGTTGTTTTTAGAAGACATACTGTCTTCCAAACATACCTCAGCCACAGCTGAACTTTTCCAACCACCATGTCTTTTCAATGTGATCATGTTTGCCCCCGCGTCCGCCAACAAAGTTGCAGAGGTTCTGCGTAAACAATGACCAGTATATTTGTCCGCATCGCTTAGACCCAGGTATTTTGCAATAATGGAAGGAATCTTGCCTATGGTGTTCTTCCCAAATGGCTGTGAAAAACAACGACCGTTACGGTAACACAAAAATAATCTGTTGATGTTGCAGTTCGTCGGGCGTAAAGACCAATAAGTTCTCAGTAGCTTCAAATAATCCATCTCCTTCTCATCAATAATTGTGAAGGCGCGCTGTTTATCAGTCTTTGTTTCGGGAATAGTAACTATTACTACGGATACTCTATCCTCTATATGTTCAACCAACATATTAACTAGCTCTTATCTTATCAAATACACCAAATAACAGAACCACTTTGTACATCAAAAAGGTTACATTGGGAGCTACACGGATGAATTTCAGCAATTCTTCTCGAGTCAAAATTTTCGATTTCTTCGCTTCATATCCTTTGGATGCTTGCTTTAGATACTGGCCAAACTTGCAATATTTTACAATGTCGATATTTTTATTAACTATTAATCTCTTCTTTAACATTGAAAATTTCGTCCATAGTGAATTAGGAGTGAATGTTCCAGACTATAATCGGTATACAAAATTAGTATTTTAATATAATTGACAACAGCAATTTTAACATACCAATTCCTGTATATATCCAAGTAGCACCGTCTCGTTGATAATTTTTACATCATTATTTTCCATCCAATCCCCAAACCTTTTATATTCTTTATCATAGACGTCTTTAGACTTCTTTGGGACAAGATTATCCAAAGCTTTGGCAGCATTCAGAGCAATTCTATCCGGAATCAACGGAAAATCCATTATTAACATTGAAAATGTTTTTGTTTTCCTATTATGGGGTATCAAATCACGAAAAAGTGCATGCTACATTTGGCACATCACGTAATATACGTGAGAGATCGTGTTAGTCTGTTTCTGAGGACGGAATCGGTTCAAATGACAGAAATAAATTAAGGCTAACTGAAACTAACCGAAAATTGATTGAACGACTAACCCAAACTAACTAAAAGTAACCAAAAGCACAAAAAGGGTTAAAATGAATCGGAACAAATTGAAAAAATAAAAGTAAGTTAAAACTAACTCAAAGTAACCGAAATTTGGAGAATAACCAAAACTAACCATAAAAATTAAAATTGGTTATAACTTATGGGATCCGGTTCAAATTACTAAAATCAATTTGAACTAACTGAAACTAACCGAAAGTTGATTCAACGACTAACCGAATGTAACCAAAAGCTCCAAAAAAGGCTAAAACGTATCGGAACAGATGAAAAAGATTACAGTAGGTTACAAATAACACAAATTAACCGAATTTTGGTGACTAACCAAAATTAACCAAAAACATTAAAATTGGTTATAACATATAGGAAAGTTGATTGAATGACTAACCAAAACTAATCAAAAGTAACCAAAAGCACCAAAACGGGCGAAAATGTATCGAAATAGGTTACACAAATTAAAGTAAGTTAAAACTAACCAAAACGAACCGAATTTTGGCGACTAACGAAAACTAACCAGAAATATTATATTTGACTATAACGTATCGGGGCCGGTTCAGATGAATACTTTGGTTTCTTGACAGTGAGTTTCCAAGGTCGCGTCACGACACGGAAAAGTTTAGTGAACGTTACGACACGGTTTATGCATAACTGATTATAACGTATCGAAACCCGCTGAAATAAGGAAAATAAATTGAGACTAAGTGAAAATAAGCGAAACTTGATTGGACGACTAACAAACCAACCAGTTCAAATGACTAAAATAAGTTGAGAATTAGTGAAACTAACCGAAAGTTGATTAGACGACTAACCAAAAGTAACCAAATCTATTAAAACTCATTATAACGTATCGGACCCGGCTCAAGTGAGTAAAATAACTTGAGACTAAGTGAAACTAGCCGGAAGTTGATTAGACAACTAACCAAACCTAAACAAATTTATTAAACTTGATTATAAGGTATCGGAACCGACTCAAATGACTAAAATAGGTTGAGACTAAGTGAAACTAACCACAGATCTAGGAAGGGGAAACTAACCGCAAGTTGATTAGGAGACTAACCAAAATTAAGCAAATCTATTAAAATTTATTATAACGTATCAGAACCAGCTCAAATAAGTGAAATAAGTTGACACTGATTGAAACTAACTAAAAGTTGATTAGACGACTAACCCAAACTAACCAAATCTATTAAAATTGATTATAACGTATCGAAACCTACTGAAATGACTAAAATAAGTAGAGACTAAGTGAAACTAACCGGAAGTTGATTACACGACTAACCAAAAGTAACCAAATTTATTAAACTTAATTATAACGTGTTGGAACCAACTCAGATGACTAAAACAAGTTGAGACCTAGTGAAACTAACCGAAAGTTGATTAGACGACTAACCAGAACTAACCAAATCTATTAAAATTTATTATAACGTATCGGAACCGACTTAAATAACTAAAATAAGTTGAGGCTAAGTGAAACTAACCGAAAGTTGGTTAGACGACTAACCAAAACTAACCAAATCTATTAAAACTGATTATAACGTATCGGAACCGGCTCAAATAAGTAAAATAAGTTGAGATAAAGTGAAACTAACTGGAAGTTAATTCGACGGTTATCCAATACTAACCAAATTTATTAAAATTGATTATAACGTATCGCAATTGACTCAAATGACTGAAATAATTTGGGATTAGGTGGAACTACCCGAAAGTTGATTCGACGATTAACCAAGACAAACCAAATCTATTAAAATTGATTATAACGTATCGTAACCGGTTCAAATGACTCAAATAAGTGGATATTAAGTGAATGTAACCGAAAGTTGATTAGCAGACTAACCAAAACTAACCAAATCTATTAAAATTGATTATAACGTATCGGAACCAGCTCAAATAAGTAAAATAAGTTGAGACTAAGTGAAACTAACCGAAAGTTTATTCGACGATTAACCAAGAATAACCAAATCTATTAAAATTGATTATAACGTATCGTAACCGGTTCAAATGACTAAAATAAGTTGATATTACGTGAAACTAACCGAAATTTGATTCGACGACTAACCAAAAATAATATAATCTGTTAAAATTGATTATAACGTATCGTAACCGGTTCAAATTACTAAAGTAAGCTGATACTAAGTGAAATTAACCGAAAGTTGATTAGACGACTATCCAAACCTAACCAAATCTAATAAAATTAATAATAACGGATCGGAACCGACTCAAATGAATGAAATTAAAATCATTTGAGACTAAGTGAAGCTAACCGAAAGTTGATTGAACGACAAACCCAAACTAACCAAATCCATTATATTTAATTAAAACGTATCGGAACCGGTTCAAATAACTAAAATAAGTTAAGACTAAGGGAAACTATCAGAAAGTTGATTGGACGACTAACAAAAAGTAACCAAATCTATTGAAATTGATTACAACGTAACGGAACCGGCTCAAATAAGTAAAAAAATTTGCGACTAAGAGAAACTAACCGAAAGTTGATTAGACGACTAACCAAACCTAACCAAATCTATTAAAGTTGATTATAACGTATTGGAACCGACTCAAATGACTAAAATAAGTTGATACTAGGTGAAACTAATCGCGTTAGATCGGGGATTTAAAGACGAATCGAATACAGTTTTGTTATAAATAGTAAAAACGAACGAAACTTGAGATAATATGTATTTATGTGGTATATTTTGGTAAACTAAACTTGCGTAATCTGCTAAAAGTCATTTTTTACATTAGATTGTGTTAAGGGTGGGTGAGGGTGATTTTTAGTTTCTCACGACAGACTAGTCGTGTTTCATATAGTTAGATCGAGGAATGTGAGACGAATCGAATGCAAATGATCTTTTGCTTTTTACAACCACACTTATAACGTTTTAAATTGTAAAAAAGAACGAGACTTGAAGTAATATACATTTATTTGGTATATTTTGGTGAACTAAACTTACGTAATCTAACCTGATCTCACCCAAACTTCTATCAACTATATATTTCCACACAATTATGAGTTTTCTCAGATCTCAAATGTAATAAGCGTTGCATTCTGCTTCGGGATTTTCAATGTCCCCTCCGGTTGCATCTTTGTGAAGGACTGTGAATTTTTTATATGAATTTCAGTTTTGACTTTGACAGCACAACAATGAGCACTTATTACCTTTTTTTATTTTGCAACTATATAAGTAAAAAACCTTTCGTGATTTTGATATTTATTTAATTTAACTTGAAGTAGGACATGTTTTCGAGTAGGACATAAAATGTTGTAGGTACCACGGGCATTGCTTGATGTCTATACCCTCGGGCAACTTACAAACCCTCGGGCCAAAGGCCCTCGGCTTTGTGAGATTGTTGCCCTCGGAGGCATAAACATCTTCATAATGCCCTTAATACATAAATAACTATTGTTTTATTATTATAATTCAAATAAAAAGCCAATTTGTTACTATATAGGTTTAACTATAAGTGCACTTTCCTTTTTAATTATTACTTTAATTTGCTAAACATATAAACTGTAAGATAAGCTCAGAGTGTATAGGTTCGGAGCATGCTGATTAAAATTTATTCCAAGTGTAGTTTTGTTGCGAAAAATATATGAATTTCAAAATACAATTATTTTGTCTAGATTTCCTTCTAACAAAAATAAAGGTCGAAATTTATGCTTCTGTTGAATGCTCTTGGTGATATCTGCACTTTAATCACCTTATGGTTCCTCCGAGCTTCCTGGAGAGTGTTACTAAATGTTGCTGGAGCGCCTAGGATCTATCCTGTGACCTCACTGGAAGCTGTTCTGGATAGGCGAGTGCCTGTGGACTCAGTAGCATGAAAAAAAAACCAGTATAAGGAAGCTAAAGAGTTCACCAAGAATGTTGATAATTTTGATTCAATTTGGCGGAGAACGTCACTTGTCTTAGTTTAGGTTTTTAATATAGAAATTGACAAGAGATAACTAGAAATAATTCTTATCACTTGACAATGCTGAAAAATGCCAAAACACGCCGAAGGAAAATTATAATATTTAATTAAATATGCGTCTTTTAATTTGCACAGAATTGTGTCTGTAAAAAATTATGTTTTCAAGAAGACAGTGAACAGATTAAATACTTAATTAATAAATAGCTATCTAAGCTGAGATATAATATATAATAATAAGGCAAAAACAAAAGTTAAATAAATAAATTTACACACGAAATCAGAATTCAATTATTGATTGAAAGCTACTTTCTAACTCGAAAATCAGCTTAATTCAAAAACAAAGATAATGACAAAATTAAATAAAAATGAAGAAACAAAGCAATTATGATCAAGTACCCACCACGGTCAAGAAGGGCTTGAGAAGGTGCTTCTTAAATATCTGAATCTGAACAACAACTAACTAAGCTTAAATCTAATCCCACATAAAACCCATAACAACAGATACCGATACTAGAGAAAATTAGACCGGGTCTCCTAAACTTTAGACGGTTTTGATTATTATCTTTTAAAAATTGCTACCTCAAACTAGAACCTAAATGTGAACCCTATAGGTCAATATGATCGATTCTATCATTTGGGTTGCTTAACTAAAACCGAAATTCAAGTCCTTCTTTTTTCAAAAAACCTGAAGCTCCAAAAACCGCTATCCCATATGCTCTACAGGCAAAAACATATCCCACGGCTAAAGACTAAGTATATGAAACGATAGTAGGCAGACTTTACAACAGACAATGCCGGTCGCCATAAATATCGGTTTAATTGAGACGATTTGCAAATAAAATAAGATACCAATAAAGGAGATATCAGATATTCACGTGCAAATGGCCGATGCAAAATTTACGAATTATCACCCGTAATGTTACACGCAAATTGAAAGCTTTGCAGTTTTATTCTCCCTACACACTTTTAGATATGAGAAAACTACAAATAAAATCCAATAACACAAGAAATAAAGAAAAGTAAGAGCCTACTTTCTCAACCTTCTCGATCTGGTCGCCGGTGCCGAAATTCCTGTCCTACCTTTCAATCAGAATCATTTCTTAAAAAAAATTGGTCCGAAGCCGACGCCGACGCGCAGTCGTAACAAATGTTTTACTTTTCTACTGTACGAAGCGACCTATTAAGCATATGAGCAGCATATTTGAAATGATTTAACATTTTTAAGTAATCTATTCTACTGCTGTATTTATGTAACTTCAACCATATTATTAATTTTCATTTTACAATAACTAAATAATTATGGACAGACATATTTACAAGACAACAAATAGTTTTAAAAAAACTTGATGGGCAACACAAGGATTCATTCTTCATTAATATTTTCATACTGTTTAATGCGGAATTTTCCACACTGCTGCTACCGGGTCGGTTCAGATAGTAATTTAAAATAGGTTGAAATTAATATTTCAAACCAAAAATAAAAACAAGGGAACTCGGAACGACCTGATTTTAGGGAATTGATAAAATTGCCGCAACAGCAAAATAACAAACAATATGTGAGTGTGTCATTTCGGCAAGACATTTTTTACGCCTTAAAATAGGATACGTTGGGTCTGTGTAAATTCAGCCCATTTGTCTTTATTATTCTTAGAGGTAGATGAAATGAGTCCCGTATAACTGGTGTAAAGGTGTAAAGAAGATATTTTGTTGTTAGTTGTCAATGCTTGTTTACCTGTAAATAATTAGTTTTTTCTAATATAACAAAATATAAAACAACACCTTCGCTCCAACCAACACAAACTATTTATGAATTTTACCCTTAGATACACTACTAAATCTAAAATATGGGTAACAAAATGTTTACAATGTTAGCTTGAAAACGAATTAACCGACCTTGACGGGTTTTTCAGATTCTGAAAGGACTTTTAACGCAGATTTTCTGTTATTAAAGCTTTTTACTTTGAGTTTTAAATTGTTCACATTATATAGGGTTAACAGTGAAATTAAACGCAAAAAATATGGACTTGATTAAAGTGGGCAATATATATTTGCTTTGCTTTAAAATTTACCAAGTTGAAGTTCAGGTCAATATCTCGAAACACTCTCTTCCGTTCCCCAATTAATGATGTCTAAGCACATGTAAACTACTTAACAAAAATAGTGACCTGTGTTTTGACATTATCTCTGAATTACCGGAATTAAAAAATGGTTTGACTTATTTTGAAAGATTTTAAAGATTAATTAAGGTCTTTGGCTAAAAATCTATATTACTTAACAGAATATAGCATAATTCAAGATAAACTGCTAGTCAAAAAATAAGCAATAAAATTGCTAGTATTGATGACTTCCCCAAGTGAATAAAAAAAGTTTTGGGTATGATGAAATGAGAACATTTATCATTCAGCTGACGTACTATTATTTAATACTATTGCAAGAGTTTGCCTCCAATCCAAGCACTAGCCACTTTTCTCGATATAGAAGGCGCCTTCAACCACGCGTCACCAGATTCGCTAAGAAGAGCCCTTGAAGGAAGACAAGTCCCAGGAACCATCCGTCAATGGATCGTGGCCAGCCTTAAAATAGGTCTATCGTATCCAACAATAGCGAGGCAACACTTAAAACAGCAGTCGGAAGAGGATGTCCGCAAGGAGGAGTATTATCCCCACTACTATGGGCCATTCTAGTGGATGGGCTAATCCAAAAACTTCGGGCGGAAGGCTTTAACTGCCTGGGCTACGCAGATGACTTGACGATTGTGGTGCGAGAAAAGTTCACGGGCACAATATCAGAAAGAAGCCAAAGAGCCCTTAACATCGTAGACTCTTGGTGCAGAGAAGAACAAATGTCAGTTAATCTACATAAAACAACAGTGGTGGCATTCATCAAAAGGAGAAATTTAACAGGGCTAAAGCAAATGAGGCTAGCTGGATAAGCTATACCCTTCTCCAAAGAGGCCAAATACCTGGGAGTCATCATTGACCAAAACGCACATCCAAAAAGTGGCGCTAAAAGCCGCAATGGCTCTAGGTATATGTAGAAGAATGTGTGGAAAAAACTGGGGATTAAACTCGAAAATTACTCTATGGTTATACACAAGGGTGGTTAGACCCATGATAACATATGGAGCAATCGCCTGGTGGACGAAAACCAGACAGATAGAAGCGATGAGAAGACTAAATGGGGTGCAGAGACTAGCTTGCCTCTGTGTGACTGGAGCCATGAGCACAACGCCAACGGCAGCGTTGGAGGTATTATTAAATCTAGCCCCGCTCCATGTTCTCATACCAGGCGAAGCCAAATCGGTCTTTACAGACTAACGCAAAGCCAAGCACCACTAATAAGAGGACACGGCACCGAAAACAATAAACTATACTGCGGGATTAAGGAGGATTATATCCTAGGCATGCCATCGGACCGCTCCACTCCGCAGTATAGCATTGAAAAGACATTTTCAACACAAATACTACTAAGAGGCTGACATAGTCTGGTATACAGACGGCTCGAAAACCTACCAAGGAATAGGAGCCGGAATCTACGAATCAAGGACAGAGACCAAAATCTCGATACCTATGGGCACACTCGCCACAGTATTTACAGCTATCGATAGCCAAGCAGCAATCAAAGCAATATCTTCCAATATATTAACATCAAAGTTAGTATTGGACTGTATAAATCTGTTGAACGAAATGGGAAGGCTTAATAGAAATGTGATGTTGGCGTGGGTGCCAGGACACAAAAGCCATGGAGGCAATGAGATGGCAGACGAATTAGCACGAGAAGGATCGAACCAATCACTAACAGGACCAGAACCATTTTGCGGAATCGCCAATAGCCAAGACATCCATTCAATAATGAATAGAAGAAGCGTCCCAGAGGCGGTGGTTTAATCTAATGGGACATAGCTATGCCAAAGATTTCATCAGAACACCTTCGGCAAAATTAACAGCAGACTTGTTAAGTTATAATCGGAAGTCAATAAGAAAGAATCAGTAGTAGTGGGACTACTAACAAGACACTGCCGTCTAAAGAGACATGTGAGTCTGGTAGGCTTGGCGGATGAAACCCTGTGTAGGTTCTGCCAGGAAGGGGAGGAGTCGGCAAAACACATTCTCTGTTACTGTGAAGGACTTTCGAGGTTGTGCTTCGAAACTGCGGGGACAACTAATCCAGAAGCGTTAAGCTACACCATGGAGTCACTGTCGAAACTTCGGAGTCTGATCAAGAAGACACTGTAGGACACAATACTATAAGTACAAGAAAGGTTGCAATAGATCTTACAGGTCGCAGTGACATAAACACATACATATATATCTTATCTTGCCTCCAATTTTGATTGAATTTTCGACTCCCATTTTATTCAGATTTATTTAAAAAAAAAATTATTTTGGCACTAGCCATTAACCTTAAGTGCATAGCGTAAACCTAGTTATCAATGTAAAGATATTTTTACTGTTTATCTTATCAGTAATAAAATAGAGAATTTTTGTTAAGCCCAAAGTATGCATGGTAATATGTCAAGAAAAGTCACGGCTTTGTTCTTTTAAGTCTAGAGTAAAGGTATATTAAAGTTTCTAGAAATAAAATTAATATTCGCCTGTTTAATCTCTCTGTTTGCAAATAAGTAAACCTTTAACGTTAATAACGTACCATTCTTTCCGCGTCTAATAAATTTTCCGGCAAAATAAATCAAAATAATTACGCAGCCGTTTAGAACCGTTTCAAACGAATAATTACACTCATTTATTTGACATGTTTGAGTAAATGTTCTACCGTACCCTCTGAGACAAGAGCCTCACAATTGCGTACACAATAAATGACAATCAGCAGCTTATTGCGCCTTAATGAGAAATTGTTCGAAATCTTTACAAAATTGGTGAACGCTGCCGAACACACGATGGTAAGGCGCTGGCGGATTCGAAAACAGGGCACAATAAGGTTGAAATCAATTGAAAGTTCAGGGTCGGATATTTTTTTTTGTCATTTTAATTTAATAATATTAAAAAAATCTTTGAATAACTCTGACATTGGTTTATGCACTTGGAACGTTTTTCATCAGATCCATTGATAAAATAGGCTATTGCTATTATTGAAGTTTTTTCCATGTAGATCTAGTTGAAATTATTCATATCATCAAACCATACTGCTAATTATTATAACTCAATTAAGGATATTGATTAGTCATTGATTCAGGCAGTGGAGGAAAGGTGGGAAGATAATGATGATGTTGATAAAGACGGGAAGAATCATAACGTAGTGTGTACAAACAATATTTTAAATCTTTATAATTTTTGGAATTCTATGTAACATAAATGGAGCAGCAAATATAAAACAATTTTGAATTGTATTTTAAGTAAACCATCGCATCGTTTTCGTTTTCTAATAATTAAAAGATGGAACGGATAGCCGCTGAACGTCAATAGATGAACAGTAAAAATTTTGCAGATCATGAAAAAATAGAAATGGAAAACTGAATTACATCAAACGAATCACTGGAAAGAGATGGCAACTCATTGTCCAATATTGAAAAGATCTTTAAAATAATTTGTTAAGCCCGTTTCCAGTACTGATAAAGAACAAGAAATGTAAACCAGTTTTGTAGAAGCAATATGCAAGGCTCTCTTAAAAGAATTTTTAGCAATTTAATCATTCATATTTTCAATAATGCCTTATAACAAATCAAACCATTATCTTTATTTGAATAAGGCTGTAATAGCAGGTATTGATTTTGTGATCCTATTAAACATTTAGGAAACACAACATGTATTAACTTAGAAACAATCCGCTTCATTGCGATACCATACCAAACAATGCTTAAATGATGACGATATTCATAATGAACCTCCTAAAAGACTGAGCAAACCAAGATTTGGTTTAAGCTCTTTCTTATCCAGATATGTTTACTTAATAAAAAAGAAGACAGATCAAAACTAGATTATTTAGAACTTTAATAATCCTGGTTTTAATAAGACAGTCACAAGTGTATACACAATATTTTCCATCTGTGAATTCCTAAAGATATATTAAGTCTAAGAACCTTGAATATATAAAGACAAAGAGTTTGCCTTGTCTTATCTCATATAAAGAAGAATTTGGGTCAATAATTAAAGATGCATACGTTAAATGAAGGGATATTGAAATATCAAATATAGACAATGATAAAGTTGGTCCTTTATAAGTTATTATTTGAAAAGGAACGATAAGATAGGAAAAACTTGGTAACTATGATCCTGTAAGTTGACTAATCATCTGTATAATATTTGGTGCATATATATAACACAATAACGGAATTATTTTATTTTAAATAAAATGTCAAGCAGTTTTGTCACAATTAATAGATGGTGGTGGTACACAGATGCACAACGAAAATTACGAGATGCAGATGATGGGATAATAGAAAAACACCAGAAAAATTCCAGAATAAATGAAAAAAGCTTAAACT
The DNA here is from genome assembly GCA_016904865.1 of Pissodes strobi. Lineage (NCBI taxonomy): Eukaryota > Metazoa > Arthropoda > Insecta > Coleoptera > Curculionidae > Pissodes > Pissodes strobi. The sequence continues at coordinate 134,417 of MU185150.1, forward strand.
ATCCTCGTGCAAATATATATTTTTTTATCAATGATAATTCATATGCAGCCAATTGCAAAATTTCAGTTAAAACAATATCAAAATACTTTTTCTACTACGCGGCGCTCAATTTCCCGCATCTATTTTAATTTCAAACATGTCACTTTTCCTCGCTAGTGTGGAAGAGTAAAATTGTGCTAATTATTACCTTAAAACACAGTTTATTAATTTTATCTCTAAAACTGTTACTTTTTCTACTAATTTCAAATTTATTTTATTTTTATTGTAATCTGCCGTGGTTAAAAATTTATATTGGTAAGTCATGCGGAAAGTGCCTTCCCACCCTTGATTGCTTGCTCGAACTATGCTCCGCATCGTTCCGGTCATTGGCGGTCACGTGCGGGAAGGAATCACTTTACCCACTTGATATTAAAGTATCAATTCTCAATATATTTTTTAACCATCCCCATAATTAACTAGTAGAGGGTATTTTATGATCACTCAATAAGTAGTGCTAACGAAATGAAAAATTTATGAGTTCAGTAATACTTCACTTGTGGATGTACCACTTTTAGGTAGCAAAGAATATCGCAATCAATAGTGAAAGAACTATTTGAAGACTATTGAATATTTTTTCTGCTATATATGAATCATATTGCTTGATTAAATATGTATAATAAATTGGATTTTTTTCTAGGCATAGTGACTTACTGACAAACAAAACCGTACGCTTCTAGAGTTCCACAATCACTGCAGAAATAAAAAGCGTAGGGAACTTCTAGAAAATAATTATGACCATTAAACTTGAAGTTTTGGAGTACCTCATCTAGTTTTGAATCTCTGATTATACTCCATAGCCTCTCACTGTAGCACGTAGCTAATAGATTGGTTGCTATCATATTTTTGAAACGTGTTGACTATACCCTCAAAGTAGTATATAACGTCAGTTGCAGTCTCCTCTTCCTCTTGATAGAACCTCCATAGGTTTTCATTTTCAGACTCAATTGCCTTTTCAATCTACAATAGACTTACCATCATTCTCACAGTATTCCTATTATGGATGTTGTACTCTTAGCCTTGAGATTACTATCCATAATCTTGTTGGTGGTTTTCCTGTTCTCCATTTCCCTCGCGCAATATTCTATGAATGTTACTTCCGCCTAAAACACCCTGGCTAGATTTCTAATAGATATTGGGAGATTTGTTCCCGTCCTTGATTCACATACACCGGCTCCAACACCTTGGCCGGTCTTCGAGCCCTCAGTATATCCTACGAGCTCTGCTCTTATTGGGTGGCCCTTTTTCTAGTTTTTTTTCTGACATTACAATTTTAAAATTGTTTTAAAACTTGTATGTTAGAGTGGTGCAATCTGTGGGAATGCCGAGCATGTAGTTTGACTTAATCTTATTCAGTCGTTTCTCGTTGCCAGTACCATGACTCTTACTTACTGGTGCTTGTCCTTGCAAGAGTTTGAGGGTTACCGATCTAGTTGTGTATTAGTAGTAGTCTATTGGATCCCGTGATGCAAAGGCACAATGGCTTCTGCACGCCACTCAATAGCCATCTCGCCCCTACTTGTTTGGTCTTTGTCCACCAAGTCAGTACTTCTTGCACCTTTAGATCTATTAATTTTGGGTGAGTAAAAGATAATCTTAAAATGTCATTTTCATTATTTTTGCTAACTTTATTCAGCTTTTTGTCGATTGCAGAATATTTTGTGTTATTATATTTTTGGACTATTTCATCTAAAAGATTTATTCATTTGTAGTTTCCATGTAAGCTGAGTTTTTCCACATTAAATATTTTATAGTTCTGTTGACTCTTTCAAACACACTTGCTTTAAATTAGAAAGAGGACTTTATCAATTTATGTTAAAATCAACCATTTACTTTTGAACATATTTATTGAAGAATTCTTTTCCCATATCAGCTTGATTTTTTTATGGCCTTGGCAAACACTCTAAAGAGAGAGCCTATGGCGCTCGACGAGCGGTGTGTGTGCGGAGATGTTTATTGACACGGTTCTTCAATAGTTGAAGGTTTTAATTAGGGGGAAACAGATGTCCTGGGAGTGAGTCCCAGAGTGATGCAGTGCGCCAGACAAAGGAGATCATGTAAAGTGACGTTCTAGGTGTTTCCAGTTGTACGACGAACTGGTGCGCTCTTGCCGTTTGTAGTGACAGTCTGACAGGCGTTGCCAGGGATGGGATGAGGCGGGCCAAATCCTGGGAACATCTGCCGTAAAAGTATCTGTAAAACTAAGAGACATTTCGGTCACATGTCTGCGGTGTTCCAGACTATCCAGATTCCGGGTCAACTCCGGATCGCCGATGAGACGCACAGCTCTCTTCTGAATGGAATCCAGAGGGTGTGATTTGGTGCGGCACCTCAGATGTGTGAGCAATATTCTAAGCACGGTCTTATTTGCGCTTTGTAGAGCAAGAGCAACTGCTGCGATGTATACAGTTTTTTCTTGCGAAATAGCTCACGAAGCTTCTGGGAGGTTGATTTTTCGAAGTTAGCAACGTGGTCATGCCAGAACATATTGCTGTTGAACAAGACACCCAGTAGTCCGTCTTGGCCCTCTTGGTAAAAGTGGCTGGATGGGTCTTTGCTGCATTGAACTGGACCAAATTTCTGTCTCCCCAAGTTTGAACTTTCTCCAGGTCTTGATTAATTGCTGTAATTTGCTCCTGTCTGCGGTGATAAGTCTCAGTCGCTGGTAAAGGTTTTTCTGATATAAATTGGGAGACAAGGGTACTGTCATCTGCAAAACTGTAAACAGGATTATTGGTTTCGGTCAGCAGGTCATTAATCTAGATGGGGAACAGAGTTGGTGAAAGTATTGCGCACTGAGGATGTTTTTTTGGAACATTTTCAACTTGTTTCAATGTTTTCTTTACTGCCTCAGTAACTTCTATCCACTATTTGGATTTAATAGGTTCTATCCAAGCATAATTTGAAAATATATTTATTACTACTAATAACTCTATTGAACTTCCAATAAGGTATTATTCCAACTATAAGCCTTCGACGTTTGTGATATTTTCTGGTTGGTTTATGTAGTTTATTGACAGAATCTTCTTTAAAGTTATTTGTTATAGTTGTGATCTAAGAATGTTTATTTTTCTATTAAAATTGGACATCTTATTACAAGTTCTCCATAAATCGTCAAATATCCTATCGTATTGTCTCCTTTTTTAAAACTGATTACATCACCTGATATAATTTTAGTTTTCCTTCCATCTATTACTGACTTGCTGTTTATTTAAAGAACAATATCTTTTTTTAGATATTCAGCTTTCTCTATATAGCCCTCTTCAAATGGAAAAGCATACGTAGACTTGCCATCTTGATTATTAGTGGATCCCAATTTCCGATAAATGGTAAAACAGGGCTATAGTATAGTTTTACTTTATTTATATCTAAAGCACTTAAGATCTCAGAAGGTAAAGGATTATTTGTATTTCTAGTTAATTTTTTTTTTAAATTATGTTTGATCCAGATTTATCCATTGACATTCTAACTCCGAGTTCTAAGACATAATAGGTGTTTTATATGTTAACACGGCTCTCACCACACTTGTGTGTAACCATAGGGTCATCCTAGGGTTTAGATTCCAGTTTTTCCCACACATTCTCATACACCTGTCTAATGCTATCATAGCCTTCTGTGTAACCATTTGAATGTGTGAATTTCATGTCAGCTTTTGATCAAAAATGATTCCTGTGGAAAAGACAATTTTTTCTCCGTTGAGAACTACTAGTTTTTCCTTTCTCAAGACTGTTCTTCATGTGAAGGCAACCACTATTGTTTTCGGTGGATTGACTGAGAGCTGTTCGCGCTTACATTAGTAATCTACGATGTCGAGAGCCCTTTGACTCCAAGTCCTACCATTATCGCTTTAGCAACTCCATATCTTAGGCATAGCAAACCTTCAGGTTTTTAGAGCAAATCATCTATCAGAATGGCCCACAACAGCAGAGAGAAAATTCCTCCTTGGGAATATCCTCTATCTACTATGGTGGTGGCTTCGCCTGAGGATGATATTATTATCCTACTTTTCATGCGTGGCTATACACATTGGCATATAGTGGCTGGTACTAGTGGTATCTGTCTTCTTTCCAGCGCTCTCTTAATAAAAGGGGTTAAATGGTTACTTCCGTATTTAAAAAGGTGGTTGCTGTGCTGCTACCTCTTTGTCATCTACCGACTTTAAAAGTAACCTGTTGTGATCGTCCAGTGCCAAGCACGTCGACCTACCTACTTGATACGCATATGAACGGTCACTCAATGGAAACATCTTAAGTGCATTATCTCTTACATGCCTATTAACTAGTCTTACTAATTTTTAACTTAAATAATGACAGGCTTATTGGCCTCTAACATTTGGGTGTATGGTCTGATATTCTGCGTAGTTTTGACAAGTATAAAACCTTCACCTGTCCATACACTTGGTTTAAATCCGCAGGTTGAACAGTGGATTTTTAGATTTTATATAAGTGTAGTATGAGTATATCATGTCCTTTTTGTAATAATACAGGATAACTTTCATCCGGCCCTGGTGATTTGGAGAGTTGGGATCGGTTTGTAGCCTGCCTGATCTTGCTGGGTGCCGCTATGTATTTTATTAGCCTCCAATCCAGCCTTGACGGCTTCCGTGGCTTACTTACTTACGTTTTTACAGCGATGTATGAATGAGGCTAGAAAATGTGCTTCTAAAAGCTGTTTTAAATTGTTCTCCTTGGTTTCGGTGTAGCTGTGTGTTGTTCGTCTTGAAGAATTTGACACCGCTACTTTCGGATTCTTCCTTTGCCAAGACTTTGTAATCTTGTTTTGGTTTCCGGCATTTCTTTGTTATATTCCGTGAGTGAGTCATAATTTGTTTTGACTTTATTAAATAGCCTTCTGACTATGGCCCGAAGCTTGTCAAGCCTTTCCTTGCACCAGATCCTAATTATAACCATCCAATCTAATGTCTTCGATCACTGAATGAATGTTTTGTGAAATATTGAGATGTTTTCAGTGGATGAAGCTATAGAGCTTCCGACAATAAAAATGTCGGCAATATCAAAATATCAGCAATAGAAAAATTCCAAAAACAACAAGAGCGGTTGCTTTGTGAAGTTTACAGTCCTCAATTTAACCAAAACAAATCTGATACCTAAGCTATGCCAAAATTTATCTAAATTAGCCCAAGGCAACCAAAACTACCTAAGCTCACTTAATTTAAGCTAATCTAATCCAGTCAAACTGAAACTATCCAAAATTATATACAATTAGTTTCTGTTATAGCCGGGTTTTTGATGCTATCGGTAACTAGATTTTTAAGGGATTTGATTATCGAATTGTTAATTGGCAAGATATTCTAATAGTTGGGATTTTGAATTGCAAGGATTCTGATTGTTGGATTGTTGATATGGTGTGGATCTTGACTGCCAGGATATTGATTTTCTCAAAAATTTCCAATAATACGATTTTGATTATCCATATGTATTACTAAAATTAACTAAACCGAAAATTTAAAGTGCTTTCTTTTACTTATGGTATTATAAAGTTCTTAATTTAACTTCTTGTGTTTTTCTCGATTAGGTTGATAATAAAGCACGTTTTAACTTGACTTTCAACGAATCACAAAGCAATCTCGGTACTATGTCATGCAAAAACAGAATAATTTTTAATCGTTGCTTTATCTGTACCCGGTCTCTTAACATATACTTCTTCAAAATAAATAACGCATCATCCAGATTATGTTCGGTAAACTGCTTTCCTCTTGCTCTCCCTATATTAACATGGCGCAGAAGACTGATAAGTCAAAATTACAGGCTATCATAGGGATAATAAATCTATCACAAAAGTGATCTCTTACCATTCGCCTCCGCTACTGTGCGTCTTTCATATAAACATATTCCAGAGTAGACGTAAAGCTCGGGAGAAGCCGGTAAAAGCTTAGAAAGCCGGCTGAAAGCGCGCTGTTAATTAATAATTACTGGCAAGTTGCTCTTCCTTTGCCTTAGTCCGTTCCACCGTCGAAAAGAGGAGGTTCGCAATTAGTTGCTGATTTAATTAACAGTTTGCCGCACCGTTACTTGTGTCTAAGTTAATACGCGCGGCGGCAACGGCATAGATTCGAACTTTACGATCGGCAACTTGCTTCGACATGCATTTTTAATTATCGGAATATTTTACATTCGAATATTCTTTTATATTCATCATTTGAATATAAAGGCAAAGATCGCAAACTTATAGTGTTTCGGCACATTATCAATCATCCGGCGTAAATAGGCAAATAGGCAGTGGCATTTACTTTTAATAATATTACTAAGCCATACACTGTACAGAGTAATATTTTTAAATACGCAAATTCTTTAGATTGTAAAGGAATTTTTACTCAAATTGGCGCTTCTTTTAAAATCACTTAAATCCACTTATGAAGCGAATGCATGCAAACAATCATAGCTTCGTTCATATTACCTATTTGCCCCGTAGGTTTTCAAATTTTCACTTATATTTTACATTGCCAATTTTAGCAATTATTATCATCAAATATAAATACGTTCAAATTGGAATTACAGGCTCATCGAATTAGGTAAATTTTCTCGAAAAGCCTTAAAAGGGATAGTTTGAAAGTAGAGTTTTAAAATTCAGAGTCCGGAGTGCTTTTTACCTCGGGACAAGGGAAGTGAATTTACAATTCGACCGTCTGAAGCTCCTCTTACATCATCGCCAGCTGTCCATCCCCAGCGGATTTGTAAGTTGATTCCGGCCAGGGATGCCGTCGACGCTACATCGACGTCGCCTGACGACGGCGGCAAGACCTACTTGTTTGAGAAATTATTTTGTAGAGGTTAGCTATTCAGAATGGAAGTTGCTATTATATAATCAGTTTCGATCAATCATATAAGATTTTGCCTTCGAAATACCTACCTTGTTTTGTATTTCAAATAATAATTTTAAAACCCTAGTCAAATAAAATTGATCAAAAATTAAAATATCGCATTTTATTAATCACCTAATCTTGAACATTAGTTCAGAGCTAGATTAAAGCTAATTAAAGATGAAAATAGCAGATGTCATTAAATTATTTATAAAAGCTTTATGTAACTAATGTTGAAAAATTGCAATTTAAATCAGTGAGAAATTTGATATTTTGTTAATCATACAATTTGAAATATTTCAGAATGATTTTCAAAAATAATTGATTTTGCACCAACATTAAGCGAATAAAGTTGATAAAAGTCGAAAATATCAGATAAAAGTTTTATTTTACTGAAGCTGAAAAATAGGACTTTAAATCAAAAATAAATTTTATAAATTATTAACGCACATGAAGTATTTCAGTAGAGTAAAATTGATAAAAGGAAAAAATAGCAGTTATTTATAAAAGTTTTCTGTAACTAAAGCTGAAAAATAGCAATTTAATCACAAAGAAATTTTGCAGTTTATCAATCAAACACTATTTAACATGAGTTGATTAAAGATGGCAGAAGACAAAAATATCAGATGCCATTAGCTTATATATAAAACTTTCATAAACTTAATAATAAAACACCGCAGTTTAAATCACTAAAAAAAATGTGCTTTATTAACCATATAATTTGAAATATTTCAGAATAATTATTAGAAGTAATTTACGTTCCATCAAAAATAGCAGAATAAAGTTGACAAGAGTCAATAATATTGAGTGCCTTTAAGTTATTTATAAAATTTTTATTTAACTTAAGCTGAAAAATGGCATTTTAAATTACAAACCAATTTTATATCATTAAATTATGAAGCAGTTCAGAATATTTATCATAATTAATTGCATAACAACAGCAGATTAAAGTTAATAAAAAAACAAAAATATATAATATCTTTAAGTTATTCATAAAAGTTTGATGTAACTTATTTTGAAAAATAAAATTTTAAATCACTAAGGAATTGTGTATCTTATCAACCATATAATCTTGAAATATTTCAGAATAATTATCCAAATTTATGAAGGGATTAAAGTTAGTAGAAGATAAAATAGCAGACGTTTTTAAGTTGTTGGTAAAAGTTTTATGTAACTAAAGATGAAAGATAGTTGTTTAAATCAGTAAAAAAAAATTATTTTATTAATCAAATAATCTTGAAATATTTCAGAACAATTATCCTAAATAATAATTTGTTCTCCACCAGCATTGGCAGATTAATGTTAACAAAAGGCAAAAGTGTCTTTAAGTTATCAAAAAATTCTAATTTTGTTAATCAAATAATCTTGAAATATTTCGTAACAATTATCCAAAATAAATTTTGCTACACTTACAATGGTAGATTAAAGTTTTCAGACATCTTAAAGATATTTTTAAAAGCCTTATGTAATTAAAGTTGAAAAATAGTAAATTAAATCACTAGAAAAAAAATATTTTATTAACCAAATATTCTTGAAATATCTCAGAACAATTATTCTAAATAATTTGTGCTCCACCAGCATTGGTAGATTATAGGTGATAAAAGGCAAAAGTATCAGATGTCTATTCTATGATTATCCTAAATAATTTGTGCTCCACCAGAATTGGTCGATTAAAGTTGACAAAGGTCAAAAGTATCAGATTTATTACGCAATTTTTATTTTATTAATCAAATAATCTTGAAATATTTCAGAACAATCATTCTAATAATTTGTGCTCCACCAGCATTGGTAGATTAAAGGTGATAAATAGCAAAAAAATCAGATATTTTTAAGTTGTTTATCAAATCTTTATTAAACTAAAGTTGAAAAATGGCCTGTTAAATCACTAAAAAAAAATAATACATTTAATCAAATAATTTTGAAAATTTTCAAGATAATTATCCAAAATAATTGATGCTCCACCAACATTAGTATATTAAAGCTGACAAAAGACAAAAATATTGGGTGACTTTAGGTTATTGATAAAAGTCACTAAAAAATTTATATTTTTTTAATCATATAATTTTGAAATATTTCGAAAAATTGTCAAAAATAATTGATACTTCACCAACAGTAGATTAAAGTTAATAAAAGACAAAAATACCAGATATGTTTAAATGATTCATAAAAGCTTTATGTAACTAAATTCGAAAAATGGTTAATGTCCCACCAACATTAATAAATTAAAGTTGATAAAAGATTTCAAATTATCAGGTTTCTTTAAGTTCTTTATAAAAGTTTTATGTAAGATAAAAACGTGTATTTTGTTAATCAAATAATATTGAAATATTTCAGATTAATTATCTAAGATAATTAGTAAGAGGCAAAAATATCAGATGCCTTTAAGATACTGTCACGTATTATTTTTATCCCGTGACGCCACGCCTTGATTGGCGTTCAGGAGAAAGCTCAGATCCGGAATATCTCTACGTCAGGTGAGATGAGATGATAAAGAAAGCACTTCGGATAAACAATAACGTAAATTGGTCAAACTTAACGAAAACAGATTAACAATGTTTATCGGTCAGAAATGTTGATAATATTTTATTATACCCATGCAAGTACTAAAGTGCGCATGTTTTCTCGATTGAGGTATATTTATGGATTGTTTATAAGTCTTTGGTCACTGTTTTATAAATAGTATTATTATTTTTCTTAAGAGTTTGTGTTGTGTTTCATTTATAGTTAGTTTGGATTAGTATCACTTTAGATTTCCACTTTGAGTTTGAATTTAACATTTGCACTGATTTTTACTTTGAAAATTATCTCTTAATAAAGTTCCTATAGATTCGACTTGTAAAACTGAGGGAAGACGACCTCTGACTCCGCGGGCAATATGCTCGAGCAAGACGACTCAGGTAAGGGGATTGAGTCCGCGGGCAATATGCTCGAGTAAGACGACTCAGGAAAGGAAATTGAGTCCGCGAGCAATATGCTTGAGCAAGACGACGCAGGATTAGGTGAGACAAAAAGTCTAATGAACTGAAGGTTCGCTGGCGTATTTATATCATAAAATCTGCTGAGCGTTGCATGTTTAAGGTTGATTATCGCTCGCGTTGCCTGCTCGAGTTGTTTATAGTTTGCCTTCAATGTTTATAAAATCATTTCCATGTTCAAGTTCAAACTTAGGACAGGGTGATATTTATTTAGTAGTTTATGCATTTTTAGTAGTTCACGCGTTCCCCCATCATCTAAACGTTGGTATTCAACGTTAACACGATCTCTAGCGCTTTAAAAAGAAGGTCCTTAATTCGAGAATACCTATCGCATATTACATCACATTATAGCTACACAAAAGAAAATATCATCAGATCCTTTGCTATTTCCTTCCTAGCCTCAACTGCAGTCTAATTTTTAGCATTGTTTGACATCATCTCATGAGGGTCTGTTGCATAAACTAGTATGGACTTCTACTGATCCTTGATGTATATGTGATTCCTCGGTTGGCTGAGTCCTGTATGCTGGATGGTGCTTTCCAATGGCCCCTGACTGGTCCTGGATTGCAGCGCATGCAGCATGCACTCAATGTAAAGTTCGGTAAAGATATATGTATATTATTTACAATTGATTACTGCTTTTTATACATTTCTCTTTCTGATATTGCTTACATATACATTATTTGATATACACTTGTTTCTATTCTAACTTTCTTCTATGTCTTGAGTTTTTCTTACTAAAGGCTCACTTTATTCTAAGTATATCTATGCCTATGATTACGTGACTAGTTATTTCATTATTTCTTTATCTATGTATGTTTCACCTTTAAACACACATTACATAAACATCTTTTGCTTATATATTTCTTTCATTATTTGACCTTTACATAAACAACTTTTGCTTATATATTTCCTCAATTATTTCAACCTATGTATGCTTCTTCGTAATTTTCCATGCTTTACATAAACATTTCTTGCTTGTATAGCATTTCACCTGGGAACTATGCTCTTCTTAAACTTCTATGGCACCAACATTTTTGCTTAGACTTCCTCGAGCGTCAGTCAGACATTTTAGTCCATGCTCAATCTTTCCAAACCTAAATTCTTTGCTGTGACTTTCCCATTTAGATAATCCGTCGTTGCAGTCTTATTTAGGTCGGAGAACACTTTACTTTATAATTCTTCTTTGTATGCACAGATATTATTTCTTGTATATACTCTCGATACACAGTTTCAATGGCACCTCAGTTTTTCTGCTTTTCTCAGCTATGATGCAACTGGTCCATTTACTTCTGCTTTACTATATACATCTTTACATCTGCTTCAACCGTTTATTTTGCATACATAGTTTACTAGTTTTCTCACTAATATTTAACCTTCTAAATATCAATATAAAGTTTCTATTACATTTGCGCTCTATACTATATTCGACTTCTCTTTCTTTTATGTCCTATGTATGATATTATACTATGTATATTGTCTAATTTTATATATACAGTTCACTAACCTCCTAAGTGTTTTATCTATTAACACTCGTGATGATATGATTATATTATGCTTATTTTTGTTGAGTTGCTTTCTGTTTCACTATATAAAATTTATTATTTAAATTTATATTTTAATCTTCTTGTAAGGACTCAATCTGGGGGTGCCATATCGTGTTCACTTAAGTTTA
>MU185151.1:0-66131 GCA_016904865.1 Pissodes strobi
TTTTTTTTTCTGTTTTTAGACTGCCTACGCGAGAACACCCGCCAGTTCAGCGGCCGTCCTCGCACACTTCCGCCGGTTCGCGGCATCCTCATCCATCCCAATATCAAAATATTACAAGACAATACCAGAACGCTTACCAGCAACAAAGTCAAGATCATCAGCCTACACCTCACACACCACAGGCAGCATTTCAGTTTTCCAGGCCTCAATCTCGTGATGTACCCTCAAATCATCAATACAAACCACATAATGTTACCAATTCAACATATCATCAATCAACGCCTTCACAGTTATCTCGACCATCTTCTAGAGAACAGTTAACACCTACAATGCAGACTTATCAGCAACCACAATCGTCGGAATTACCACCATCAACACCTACGCCTTCCCAGAACCAATATGCCTATCAACCCCGCTCTTATTATGCAACTTCACAATCCCAACCATTAACAACAAAACCGACTGGTAGTTATCTGATTTCGCAGTCGTCTCAAGTGTGTCCACAGCCAACATTTTATAAGCAAGGCACTAGTTCGTCACAGATTGCTAATAGTCCGGTGACGCAGAGCAACTATCATGTCGAAAATCGGGGTGCAGAAGCTAATTCTCAGTGTAATGGCCAATATCAAATTTCAACTAGCAGCGAACAGGCGTATCGTACAACTCATAATCTTCCACCCATCGCTGCATTGTCGAGCTATCGTTCGACCAAGAGTTCAAAAGATCCTGCCAAAACTATCTTACCTCACACAAAAGTACCTTCATCTAACGCTTACGCTACAAGCTTAGGACAGTCTTTAACTCGTCCTTCTGCAATCCAGCATAGTATAGCAAGATCTGATCCATATTCCCATACTTCAAATACTAGTTACAATCTGCATAATAGTGCATTAAATCAAAATAACCAGCGAGTAAGTCAGCAGGTATCAACTGTCATAACGCAGTCCTATACCAATGTTATCATGACGACGTCAAATACGTCGCATTATAGCACACCAGGTAATCAAATTCACAGTCCGTCTCTTCCATATCAAAGAACACAACTTGAAATACAAAATGTGCCTAAAAGTCAACCTAATCAAAATTTGAATTACCACAAGCCAAAAAGTGTAGACAATAGAACAAATAGTGTATTGAATGTAATGAATACTTCTGTAATTAAACAGAGGAAGGAAAGTCCATTGGACTTGTCAGTCAAAACAGTGCGAACGTCAGCAGACTCTACTGAGGGAGATGCAGCAAGAAGCAAGTACGTACAAAATAAATCTCAGAACGTACTTTCAAGCCATAACTATCCTACGTTAGACATTAATTCTATTGAAAGAAGTCTTAGTCAAAGATCTCAATTACCAACAGCGACCGCTCCTAAAGTTGAATTCCACCCTAACTTCAACCTTTCTTCGAGACATTCCAGTTGGAATCCATCTAAAACTGTTGATGATTCTGTAACAAAACCTATTTTTCAAGATGCTTCCCTTCATGGTGGCACTACTGACTACAATAAGCATATAGCGTATCAATCTGAAAGTCTAAAAAGCCGATATCCCCCAAGCACCGTACCTAATATGCCACAATATTTACAAAAGAGTAATCAAAAGCTGAATGATTTTAATGAGACTATTCAAAATGTGTCACAATTGTATCCATACGATGGACGTGACCTAACCGCGAAAAGACCCGGCCAAATAGAGTCACCAGCAATTCCAACTAAAATAGCTAAAGTAGAAAGTTGGCGAGAGTCTATTAATCTGCAGATCGAAGAAAAGTTTACATCACACTATAAACAACAACAGTTACAAGCTCAACAACAACCACAGATGCATCAACAGCGTATTCAATCTGTACCACAACACCATAAAGTAAATGATGAAACTACAAGCTCTGTCTTTGTAAATGGTAGTCATTCTCAGACTAATGTAAGTAATGTTTATAATTATCCAAATCAACCTTACGCGGCTGTTGCACAACAAAATCAGCAAGCTTATAGTAAAGGTAACAATTCTTTTCAGCAATCTAAATATAGTCAAAGTTATGTGCCTTCACCAACTGGCCATCACTATTCTGGATACTTTAATTCTCCTAGCAAGCAATCTCAGCATATGTATGTCAATCCTGCCGCGAGACATGTTTCAAATTCTTCTCTGGCAACAATCGCCAAGCCAAATGTTGCTACAGGTGCGGACAAAAGAGTTTTGAGCTTGCTTAGAAATAGTATTGAAATTAAAGAACAAAAGAAAATAGAGCAACAAAAATCGCTGGATGTAGCGACTAATCAAAGGACTGACGTACAACATCCTAATACAGATGTGACTGCTCCGTTGCAGCCCAAACCTGGAATTGATAGAAATAATGTTTCTCCGTTTACTCCTATTAGTGTACCTGATCCAAATATATGTAAGATGCCCCCAAAAATAATGTCTTCTATAGGGGAACCACATATGTCGCAAGTCCTTGGTGTCGCTAATAAAGCGCTTAACGAAGAAAATACAGTTATAATGACCAACAGTTCCAACAATGATTACGATGGCTTAGCAGCATTTTTGGCCGCTAGAATTCGAACAAAAGGAGAGCTCAAGGAAGTTGCTCATAGTCAAAATGCTAATAGTAATGCTACCCGCGATGCTAGAATACAAGCGTTTCTTGAAGATACAATGAAATCGCCCCACAGACAGAATATACTTATTTCTAGTTCTTCTAGTGTATCCAGTGCAAATGCAAGTCCACCTAAATTACTGAAAGAGAGGCAGAGTTCTTTTGCGCCAAGAAAAAGATTATTTAGTCGAAATGACGAAGAATCTGGGAAACATGATGTTCCCTTGAGAGACAAGTCAAGCTTGCGCAGTTCATCAGAGACATCCGTCTTTGATTTCCCTGACTCTGAAGATGAAAACGAAATGCCAGTGTTAGAAAGACAGACTTTAGATGCAATGAGAAAAGATAGAAGAAATTCCCTGAAACCCTCTACGACTCCTTTGCTTACCATGGAGACAGAGGTAAAAATAGAGGTCTTTGACCCGCTTTCTGGAGCTTCCGAAGACGATATATTTGGATCAATCTGTGATAATTTTATGGAACAATTGAAGAGTAAATCAACAAAACGGATTAGACGAATAACGGAACCAGATTTAGATATAAAATTAGAATCCACTGAAGAAATTATCTCCGCAAATTCGGATATTAAAGTCAAAATTGAAGTTGAAGATGACGATTTTTTAATAGCACAGGAAGAACAAAGCACTGCATCAGAGGTAATAAACAGTTCTACAGAAGTGGCTGATAAAGTCGATATTACGGAGGAAATCTGTAAAACTCCCGTAATCGGAAATAATATTAAAAGCGACAGTGACATATCAGATAGTGAAATTAAGAGCGGTGAACCGCTAGCCGCTCGAAACAAGCATCGAGTAAGGCGTAAAATTATGTCTTCAAGTGATAGCAGCGACGATGAAGATGAGGAAATTACTGTAAAAATGGAAAACCAAGTATCCGAAAAAGAACAAAAATGTAGTCAGTCTAATGAAGTTCAAATTGAAGATTCAAATAAAATTGAGCAAATTAATAAAAGTGCCGAACTTGGTGCGGAAATTAAAACTGAAGAGGCAGTAATAGACAAATTCGAGGTACCTAAGTCTGAAACAGAGACTCTCCGTAAGCCTGATATTTTGCCAATAACACGCCCAGCAAAAAAACCATCATTCGGAGATGGTTCCGATTTTTATCCAGGATGGGAAGAAGGTGTATATAAATATAAAAAATCATTAAGGATGCCACCTAGTTTGATACAATTGACGCGACCTCCAATGAGATTATCTACCTCTTTACCTGATTTAGATCCATATCCACAATCACCAACAACATCGCTTACGACAGATGCGGAAACAAAAGATTCAATCACTGAGAACAAAAAAATCCTTAAAAAGTTTAAATCTGAACCAATGGATAGCGATAGTGAGAGTACAAGTAGCTTTAATGTGTTTTGTAAGAAAACTAATTATGACTCTGAAGGATCAGCATCAGTTAAAAGTCTCCCCAACACAAGGAAGGAAAATATGTCTATTTTAGATAGGTTACTAGAAAAATGTGGTGGTAGGAAAAAAAGAAAACATAAGAGAAAAGAGGATCATTCTCCTAAAGTTGTACAAAAATCGGAAAATTCCACCGAACTTCTCGCTACTCCTACTCCTAGTTTAGATATTACAAGCAAAACACCAGAAAAATCCAAAGGACTTAATTCTGCTGTGATCAGTGCTACATCTGCAGTACTACCCTTTAGAGAAGATACTGTAAATAATTTTAAAGATGCTTTTATAAATAGTGGTAATAATATATTAGGTGTTCATGATAAGTTCACAACCATAGTATTATCATCACGAACTAGAAAACAGACTAGAGCAATGAAACAAAGGGCTACAATCAAAGAGGTATTTGGAGAAGAGCGACCTGCATCTGCACCGCCAGTTACTTGCGTCAGTGAAATGAAATCTAAAAAGGAAGTTGAGAAACTTCTTAAAGAAATGTTAATTGATAAAGATGATATAGGTGATAAGCAAGAAATAAAAAATATTGTAGAAATAAAACCCAATACTAATGGAAAGGAGGATGACAAAGTCCAACTAACAAATTTCTCGAAAGACCTTATGACGACAAATACTAAAAAAGTAATTCCAGAAGATGAAGATGACGACGATGAAAATAAGAAACTAATTGATTTAATTGTAAAGAAAGACCCAGATGCTTGTTCAGAAACCATGTCATTAGATGGCGAGGAGGCTGGATTGAGCGGTAAACGAAAAAATAAATATAGTAAAATCCGGAGGAAATTTAGCTCTGGATTTGACTATATTAGAAAAAAGAAGAAAATTAAAAAGGAAGAACCTGATAACGGTGCTATTGAAAGAAAAAAGAAAAAGGGTCTGCCTGGAAAAACCCCAGAATCCATTGATGATATACAGAAGGAAATTAAGAGTTGGGTGTTGAACAAGGGAATAGGTGAATCTCATTTGCACAGGGCAGCACGATTAGGATATGTGGTAAGTGTATTATTAAATATTACTCTTTAATCTGAGAAATACTCATTATGGGCGCCAGAACAAATGCATTTAGAGGGCTCAAGGTAAAACTATTCAGGAAAAAATAAAACATGAACTTTTGAAAACAGTTTTAATTAAAATGTATGTTTTTACAATAAACCGATTCTTTTGATGGAAGATCTTTTCTTTCGGAAATTCGGTTAACGTCTTTTCTATGAATAAGTCCTTATGATTATGTGCACATTGTCTGTGCAAGCTCAAAAGGCTCTTTGTTGTCATACTAGGATGCAACCAAATTTTCGCCCATTTCAGGGTATCTACTAAATGATCTTTTAGACTGTTTGAAAAAATGTGAAACATTTGTCTATTAAAATCTATGATATTTCATAATGCACCAAGGATTTGTATGGGGTTTGGGTTAGTTTGTATTAATGTCTATGATATTTTATAATGGACCAAGGATTTGTATGTGGTTTATTAATCTAATTTCGCAAATGTGGAATGAAAGCGTCTTATTTTTAAAAAAATTAAATTTTCGAATTATTTTTTAACTTTGTCAACATTCGGAAGTCACCAAATAATGGAATTTTAGATACAGTGACTTCTCTTTAGTTGGATTTTCGCGATATAATTTTATGGTTATTTTGATGATGTGGATTTTGTCATATATGGGATGCAGTTTGTGTGAAACAATAGAAAATGGTAATTATTCATGAATAATTTGTGTCCCTTTTCATCCCAAGCCTACTATACTATAGTATACATCCCATATAATAACCATAAAATTATTTCGTGAAAATCCAGCTAAAGAAAAATCCCTGTATCTAAAATTCCATTATTTGGTGACTTCCGATTGTTGACATAGTTAAAATCATTCGAGAATTTTGATTTTTTTTTAAATAAGAGGCTTTTATTCCACATTTGCGAAATTAGACACCACTACATGACGGGACTCGGTACGTTCTAGAGACATCAGTATTTCACAGTTTAATACATCTCATCAATCTATGGAATGTTTTCAACTTTGGATATAAACAAAGGGCATGGTCCTGACGGTCTCTTACTGGAAATCAAGCTTCATTACCCACATTCCAAAATCAGATAATAACTCTCAGGTCATTAAATATAGTATTTTGAGTTGTATTCTCAAAGCTTTTCAAGGTTTAGTCTGTGACTGTGTGCTCATTTAAGGGATTGCTTCTTCGTCTAAAAATTTGGATTTCTCCGCCACCGCTCCACCGAGTTAATCGGATTTTCTATTGAAATCTTTGGAGGAAGGGTCACACGCGCTTGCTGCACACAGATTTCACGAAAGCTTTCGATAAAGTAAACCATATAATCCTAAAAAAAAAATTGAGACAATGGAGTCCAGGGAGAGCTTTTGGACAGCCTCTTGTCTTATTCATCACTTGTCATCGGTTGTGTCTAAATCACACACACGACTTTCTGAATATTCCATCCCTCAAATTATTCTGTTCCCTAGTGTGACCACATTTCGATTATTATTCTTGCGTGTGGCCGCCCTCTGGCCATTGAAAGAGTACGACACAGATTTCTGAGTTATAAAGCATTTAAAGAGCGGCATATAATTAAGAGCTTCAATTACTCGAAATTGGAAAACTGTCCAAATTACATCCTTCCAGATTCGACGCATTCACAGGTATCTCACTATAAAAATCTATTGGCCTCAATTTCTCCGGGCCCTGAGTTCACATGTAAGATTGAACTCTAGGTTTCCACTCGCTAAATCAGACTAAACTATTCCTTTCAAATTAATTCCCTTCGCACTAACTATGGACATAACTCATTTTTAACTAGATCAGCTACTACCGAATGGTTTTTCAGTCCGATGGGACTGCTTTCAGAATTAAGAAGTTTTTAAGAAAAAACTAAAGGATTGTCTGTGAGGGTTTTGTCTTCTGGGATATTATGCATTATATCTTTGTTCACTCCTGTAAACGACAGGCATTGCAGGATCGAGTTATCTTAGCTTCTATCTTTTTACTACTAATCTTACTTCTTGAGTCCTTATATATTGGGTTGCTTTTGTATAAGTATTTTGCTGTTTGTATTTAAAGGGAAAAGAAAATTAGAAAATTTATGTTTGTGATATTTATGCTAAGATTTAAGACTTTAATCATTTTATAAACGTTCTGTTTATTAGGCAATAGCCCATTGAAAAGATAAAATTAATATTTAGCCCATACTTTACCTTCACACATCACATCTTCCTAGGACGTGATATGCTACATTTATGGGAAATTGAGTGAATCTTAGGAAGTTCTTTCTTATTCTTGTTTTATACGAATCCCATTCCCACTGAGCAATAGCTAAAATGTCGTCTGTAGATTCGACAGTTAACAATAAAAATTTTTCATTTTCATACTTCACTAGTGCATTTTTTTTCTCGAATAGCAGTTACCATATTATACCACTCACATCAATCCGTGTCTGGTGGGATCTATAAAAAAATGTATATGCTCTTGTAACATTGTATCTGCGTTCTCGATTCTAAGAAAACTTAAAAGATTATCAAGATGCCCGGCAGTTTTATCACGAAGGGCTATATCGTGTGTAATACAGTATATTATTGTTAAACCAATAGAAACAAGCCTGAAGGAAGCAAACTATAATTATTATGATTTTGTTACATTGTCGTTTTGGACTTTCGCTTTACCTAAAAATTATAAGTTAGACATTCCATTCCTCGCTTCTGGCGCCCATGATTTGAGATATGAACAGGCTAATTTCAGTATTAATTACTTAAGTATTTCCTTCATTTATTATGGAATAATTTAATTTTACATAAGTTATAAATAACGTTAACCAGGCTAAAGAACAAGAGCTATGTTCTTAAACTACATATGTGTAATTTATTTAAGGACATTACTGCCTATTGCTTGGAGAGAATGGATAGTCCGCCAGGCCCTAAGGACAATGCTGGATATACTCCTTTACATGAGGCCTGCGCTAGAGGCCACTTAGCAATAGCGAAATTACTTCTAAAATATGGTGCCAACGTTCACGAATCGGCAAAAGGTGGAATAAGGTATGCTGTAGTCGTTAAGTTGTCAATCGACTAATTTTTTACTTATTGATTTAATTTTTATCATAACATATTATGGAATAACTCCTATCTGAGCTAATAATGACTCGAAATAATCAATTATATAAGAAAGAGTTTATTCTAAAAAAATATCGACCATGTAGGAGATTTGAGAGAAATATCAAAACAATGGAATATTAAAATTTCTTTTTATTGCTTTAGAATTACTGGTGGTGTTGCGAAGGTTTGCCCTTTTCACATACAACAACCTATATTTTATATCTAAGATTTCCAGCTTCGCTTAAAATTTTATGAATATCCTGAATGAACATGATAGCTTCTTGAGATTGAATTATTTTTAATATTATGACAGTTAGAACTTTGCACCTTCTTAAATTTCGATCGCATATAAAAGGAAAAAGTTTCGAAGTGGGTCATCAGGTCATCGACGCCAAACAGGTATTAACAATATTTTTATATATTTTTTACGTTCTGAGTAAATACAATTTCTATGGCATAATAAGAAGAAATCGTATTTCATATTTTTCATTAATTTTGTATGCAATCTCTATTAATACTTCCTGATGTTGCTTAGACAACATGATAGAGGTAGGAATTTAATAAAATTTGAACTTTGAAGGTCGAATTTTGTAGTTTTACTTTTTATCTTTTTTTTGACACTTCTGTACAAAGCCGTAGAAAAGTCACAAAAAGATAAATAGTATAATGGCAATATTTTTCATATATTGACAAATGCCATAAAATTCTAAGTTCGAAGTCAAAATATGAATAAATTCTGACTTGAAAGTCAAAATTTTATAAAATTCGGACCATGAAGTCATAATATTTATGGTTTTTGTAAATTTGGTTGTAGATCTTGTTCTGGTAAAACGATTTGTTTAACTGCTTTGTCAGAAATGTGCAGATTTAAAATAAAACATACAGGTAGTCTTACTGAATGCGTTACAATGTAATACCACCGAAAATGCCTCATAAGTAATTTTTTTTTATTTCGATATAAATTTGTCTAAATTTTTTTAATTGAAATTTTATATGTGTTCAGATTGCGTCATAGTGTTGTTCTTTTTTGTGGTATTATTTCATTTTCAACCTAATAGCTTTAAAATTTGAATAACTTGAAGAATAATTGAATATGCCAGTTTTTACTTTTCTTGTTATTTACATTGTTTTTGGTATTAAGCTGCATTTCTAGTATTCATTAGCACACAACACTTCAAGATATTTAAGGGAATGCAAAACTTAAAATAAATCGTGCAAATAAGTTTGATATATTTTATTGCCCCCTTTGGATCTTCCACTGCACTTAGGAAACCATAGTAAAAGGTAGCAGTCATAACCCTCCGTCTCCCACCTATTTTTTCGTTACATTCCTCACACTGGGGAGCGATACCTCACTTAGAAAGACGTCTATAAACATTGAAGTATCAAGGTTTAATTTATTTTTTATTTAATTTTATTATTTATTATAAGTACAAAAAAATATATTCATTATAAGCATGCAAAATAGAAAAAAAAAACAAACCTCTATTTTTTGTATATACCAAACTTTAATCGAAACTTGGTGAACATTTTTAGAAACCTCGTCTCTTGCAAGCCCTATGAAAGCAAATTAGCCATTTGCTAGACCTAGATAGTTTCTTCCTCCCTTCTGTCTGCCAAAATGACAATTTTCGTTTTTTTTTTCTTTTTTCGTTAAAACATTATGATAATATATTTATTTTCTTTTTCTGGAATACTTATCAAGAGAATATAAAATAAAGGTTAAATTTGTTGTTTTTAATTTTTATAATTTTAATGTTATTTTGTTTTATAGGCCGCTCCATGAAGCCATTGAGAATGGTTTTGTCGAAATAGTGAGACTGTTACTTTCATATGGAGCTGATCCTTCTTTAGCCACCTATGCAGGTTTAACCCCCCTTTCCTTAGCAAGTGATGAAAGCACTAAAAAGCTACTTAGGAACCACCTAAATGATAGAACAGGGGAAGCTGGTTCTCCATGGTCCTTCTATGGCCCTGCGTCGTGTTTTGGTAAGTAATATGAAAATAATGTTTTTGTTTTGTTGCATCATAAAATTATTGAGTTTTGGCAATATCTGAACATGAAACCTTCTACATGGTGTAGATTTTATTCAACTTGTTAACCTTTTTTACCAAATAGTTTATATTATTTTGGCGAAAACCAATATATCCTTACACTTTTTTCGTTGACGAACTGACGGACATCAGCCTTTCCTATGAAATGGTAGCTTGTTCGGAAGTTTCACTTAAATGAGGACCAATTATTCCAATCTCAACAAGGGGATAATGTAAACTACTGAGTGACAATGCAAATGCTTTCGGTCTAGCAATGAGCCTACGCCTTACTCTCAACATTATATGGTACTACTATAATCAAATAAGATCCAACTTCGGAAAGAATTGGACAAATTGCTAGAAGATGGTAGAATTGAAGAGTGTGACGTCCCGTATGCTGCCCCAGTGGTAGTGGTGCCCAAACAGGATGGAGGTGTTCATTTAACAATGAACTACCATAAACCGAATGCCGTTCAGAGTTGTGAGCTACCCACTTCCAAGAATTAATGAGATACTTCATGAAGCCAAAGGGACAAATTATATGACCATATTAGATCTGAAAATTGGTTACCACAAAATCGGTGTAAAACCTGCTGATAGTGGCAAAACCGCATTTGTAACGCCTTTTGGTCTATTTAGATATACTCGAATACCCTTTGGTTGGTCGACTGCACCATATACATTCCAAAGGCTAATAGACAGATTTCGCTCAGGGTTTTTATTTTGGCTTATCTTGATGATTTTATTGTTATTTTTTCAACTTATGAGAACCATATTAACGATCTTCGGAAAGGTTTTGCATGGTTAAATCAAATCTCTTCAAATTGAAGTTGAATCGGATTTATTTTAATTTTTGTTGTCACATGATCATCTTAGAGGGTATACACCGGGAGATTACAGTCGGGAAGTTTAGAGGTTATATAGTAGTCGAACTTTAAGATGTGAATCCACTGGATATTCCCCTGTGTACTTAACATTTGGTCACAAGCTAAGCACTTCTGATGGTGACATGCGCGCTATGATCCAAAATGGCAATTCTATTCCTCAAATCATACCTTATCTAGAAAATTTGAGCAGTACCTTCTACAAGGACGAAACTATACGTTCAATCACTTACAGCCACGATGATAAGGTCCTCTTAGATGTGCATGTATTAAGCAGTATTCGGAATCAATATACGTCAAAGTTCGCTCCAAAAGGGATGGCCCGTATCTGATCTAGAAGCGTGTTACACCGTTAACACCGAAACTTGTTTCTCTCGGTGTTGTTGGCTACATCCACCTACCGTGTGCCGTCGATTGATAATCGCGGCGTAACCCTTAGAAAGAACCATGTGTCTGCCCTAACTCCCTACAGAGACCCGATAATGAAGATCCAGAGCTAGTCCGACCATTGTGCCGACCAAGTCGACCTCCTACGAGCAACGCTGATTCGAACCGCTAAGAGTACATGATGCCGACACGATACAGATGATCCTCCCCGAACGGACCTGAGGTCCACTAAGAAATGCTCGTACTGTACTTAAATCCCGCACACGAGGACATTTGTGTAGTTGGTACAGGGCGGGAGATATTGTAACGCGACTCTTAATCTAATAATACAGAAAGAGCTCCGCCGCGAATGGCACTTCTTCTTCTTCTTATGGTGCCGTGCAGTTATACTGCGTAGGCGTTCTCCGTAGCTATATGAGTATGTCCATTGCCGCATTGCGGAGCGCCTCGAAGTCGTGCATTCCGGTCCAATGTCGGATATTGCGTAGCCAAGATAATCTCTTGCGTCCGATGCCTCTTCTGCCTTCGATCTTTCCTTCCAGTATTAACTGCTCTTTTTGATAGTCTGAAACAGTTCTCGATCTTCAATTCCGGCCCTTCTAAGTACATCTTCATTTCTGACCCTATCTACCCACGAAATTTTGAGCATTCGACGGAGAGTCCACATTTCAAATGCTTCGAGTTTATTGATTGATGAGGCCTTAAGTGTCCATGCCTCCATGCCATACAGAAGTACAGACCACACATAACACTTAACCATTTTGTATTTTAGATCGAACCTTAGCCTGTGATCTGTCAGGAACTTACGCAAACGTATGAAAATTGCTTTAGCTTGGCCTATTCTGCTTCTAATCTCAATTTCAGGGTCCCATTTGTCATTTAGTTGGCAACCTAGGTACTTAAACTGTTTGACTCTCTCAATGTCATTGCCGTCGATATTTATATGAGCATTTGACAATATATTCTTGCTTATTATCATATATTTGGTTTTATCCCCGTTCATCTTTAGACCTAAGGCGTCACTTGCATTGTCTACATCACTAAGCAGAGTTTGGAGATCGTCAGCATTGTCCGCTAGGATCGCTGTATCATCAGCATATCTAATATTGATAATTGGGATTCCATTTACCCTTATACCTAAGGTGCTCGAATAAACTGCATCAAGGAATACTTTTTCTACATATAGGTTGAACAACATAGGGGACAGTATGCAACCCTGTCTTACACCCTTCTTTATTTTGAATTCCTACGTTGTACTGGAGTTTGGTAAACGGAATTCTGCTGTTTGGTTCCAGTAGAGGTTGCCGATAATCCTGATGTCTTTATCATCTAGGCCCAGATCTTGTAGGTATTGTAAAAGTAGATCATGTCGAACATTGTCAAATGCTTTTTCATAATCTATGAAGTATACGAACACATCCCTTCGCTGATCCAGGCAATTCTGAACCAAAGTCTGCAAGCTGAATATGGCTTCCCTGGTACCAAAGCCTCTTTTAAATCCGAACTGACTAGCTCCACTATCTTCCTCACATCGTCTATATAGTTTCGTGTGTAGGATACGCAGGAATAGTTTTAAAAAGTGACTCATGAGACTTATAAGTCGGTAATCTTTGAAAGATTTTGCGCTTTGCTTTTTTGGAAGAGTGATAAATGTGGAGCCTAGCCAATCGATAGGGATCTGCCCGGTGTCATATATTTTGTTAAACAGGCGAACTATGATATCCAGGCTTTGCTCATTACATCTCGTCCGGCCCTGGAGCCTTGCCACTTTTAATTAACTTAATTGCCTGTACCACTTCCGACTTCAGAATGCTTGGACCTATCAGTGGATCGTTTACTGCCTCAGGTGGTGTTTGAGATCTGATGTCATCAAACAGTCTTGCTGTATAGATCTTCCATGTACTTAGCAGTTCCTCTTGGTCGACAATGAGCTCATTCCTGTCATTCTCTATAGACATGTTGGTTCTCTGTTGATATATACCGGCGATTTCTTTGATTTTCTTATGTAGGTGAAATGTGTCGCCTAGGCGGGAAAGATGCTTGGCTTCAGCACATACTTCTTCCATCCATTTTTCCTTCGCTAGTTTGATTTCGTGGCGGATTTTTCTATGGTGCTGTCGATATCCATCTTGATCTCTTCGGACCTTGCATTTTCTTCGTTCCTCCATCATGTCTAATATGGCGGTTGTCATCCATTTCTTTTTAGCTGTGGTCTTGGGCGAAGGAAGGAGTGTGCTGTTGGCGTTTTTAAAAATGTCCCTTATGTTGGACCAGGAATCCTCAGCATCGTCGGTAATTGCAGCAGCGTTAGATAATTCGTGATTAATATGTTCATGTAATAATTTAACATTTACATCTTAGTGTGTTAATATTAGGTAGATTCCTAGCCGGTTTTTTTTTAGTTTGGAGAGTTTAAGGCAAATATTTGAGCATAGTGGATTGTGGTCTGATCCTATATCCGAACCAGGAAATGTAGTTTTCCTGATTAGGTTCCTGAACCGTCCCTTAATCATTATGTAATCAATTTGATTAGGAACTATGTGTTGGTCGGTTTCCTGTGGTGATCGCCAAGTGTACAGTGGTCTGGGAGGTAGCTTATACCAGGTGTTTGTTATCACCAGCTCATTTTCCTGGCAGTACTACACCAGTCTATCGCCCCTATCGTTTCTCTCTCCTAGTCCGTATGCTCCGACAATGTAGTACATGATGCCGACACGACACAGATGATCCTCCCCGAACGGACCTGAGGTCCACTAAGAAATGCTCTTGCTGTACTTAAATCCCGCACACGAGGACATTTGTGTAGTTGGTACATGGCAGGAGATCTTGTAACGCCACTGTTAATCTAATAGGACAGAAAGAGCTCCGCCGCGAATGGCACTAATAGATTGACGCCGCGTTCGTTTTTGTCATATTTTTCCTCGATTTGCTCTAACATTTTGACAGGCACGTGACTTGAATTTTCCTTTTAAATACACAGAACTCGTGACTGTCAAATTTTCAAAGCAAATCGAGGAAAAAGATGACAAAAACGAACGCGGCTTAAAATAGGTGGCAGATTATTCTTTTTGAAGTTCTCATATCATTCTTGTGTTGTCGCATATAATAATTAATGTATATGTCTTTTTTGCTTTATTTTAAAAATCATTAATGGCAGATTTTGTTTAAAATTCATTGTTTTTCGTTGCAAATGAAAGTAGAAATGTATCATGTTTCAAAACACAATATTATGCCGATCCCTTTTGCTTAAGCTTTTCCTGATGCAAATTCATGATGTTAATATACAATTTTGACTAAAAGTTAATAAAAACCACCGTCGATGATCGGATGTTCGTTTGTATGATGGATGGAGTTATAGAACAGATAGTGATTTAATTATGAGTTTGTTTTCCCATCGTTTTATTAAAAATTGTCCCAATTTTGTTTTAGAATAGTTTACTTAAAATAATGTTCCTTAAATATGCAGTGATTATCTAATTATTGTTACCTCTTATTTTCTACGTTTGGTTATATCTGAAGCACCAATTTCAATTAGCTTACTGGTAGTCTTAATAAAATAGGTCGTTTCCACGGAGTAATCTACACTTCACTAACAAACAATGGCAGTCTTGCTAAACTAGCCCCACTTTACGAATTCGAGTAATTCGTGCCCTGTTAATGGCCACAGGCCGATCTTAATCGGTGGACATTCTTTCTCTAAGCCTATTCCGGGATGAGAATTATTCACCCATACTCTACTATTTTAGATAAGTCTGTACTAAATTAGATTCCTTTTTTCCAGATCCAGATGACTACGGATACGATGTGCTTAGTGAAACTCCGCGTGAGAATTCAGACCCAGAAATGGAAGATATCGAAATTGATATGTCCGAGGCCCTATTACCCAACTTGTATACTTTACAAGATGAGCCCCCTACTGATCGGTGGGTCCTACTGCAGGATTTATCACATTTTTTGAAAATTAAATCGCGCGACGCGTTGTTAAGACAAATTTCATCTCCAACGACGTCAAGTATGAAAGTGAACGCCAAAAATGTGCTTAGAGAACTTAAAATGTCGGACTTCTTGGAGCAAGCGCATTGTTGCCAATTCTTGAATATGGGCGAGAAAATAAACACTAGAGCGTCGAAAATAGCCCTAGTGAAATATACGGATAGAGTGAAAGAACTTTTAGGTATCGAAACGGCTGTTGTTACAGCCAGGTGACATACGCCTATAGACTGAAACATGTAAAAGACAGTTATGGAATTTGATTATGAATAGACTAGTGTAAAATCATACCGACATAACTCCATTACTCTTCAGAATATGTGCAGTTATACTGCACAATGGGAATGACATCATCAAAAAAAATCTATTTAATTAACTAGTATTAAAGCTACAGTTGAATTATTGTTCGTATAATTTTACGCACTTGTCGAATTTTATTTTATTTGAAGTATTTCCCAAGGTGTTCTATAACTTTATTTATTATTGTAATTATAGCAGCAGAATGTTGCTAACTGCCCGTTATTCCAACTGACAAAATGTGCCATTCAGATTGATGCCAAACTGTATTGAATATATAGGTATCGAAATAGAGTTTGCTACATCTTTAGACACATAAATGTACTAATGTGGCGGGACGATCTATTAAGGCCCGATTGTTCAATACCAACTTTAGTTCAGCGCAGTCGAACCTCAACTGATAGTTGAACCTTCCCATATAAAATGCATTGCTGTCAGGTAAGAGAGAATGCTAATTGCGGTTTAGCTGAGCTAAACTTAAGGTGGCGTTTATACAGGAGTCAGAATAGATTCTATTGACAGATGACGTGTGACGTTATATGCTTTTATACTTTCATGAAAACGGCAGATTGTAAATGGAAAGGGCGCCATATTTGTAGTTGAACCACGCTTAATATTTTAAGAAGTTCACAAATTGAATGTATTTTTTACAGCAACTGTATTATAAATTAAAATACGAAAAATCTCCATTACAGTTATTTGCTGTTAATGACAGGGTAACCATCTGCAAAAGAAAATTAAATTTATTTTAAATATTTTCGTGCTGTTAGGATATCATCTGGACTTGTTTGTCAAATTACAACAAAAAATCAGTATAAATTTGATACATAAGTATTTTCTAAATAGAACAGCTTAAAAATCGATATTCAAAAACTCCGTCACAAGAAACAAAGCAGTGGACATGGAGGTTAATATACATTTTTAAATATTGTTTTATTGTTTTGTTTCATGTGATTGAGTCTTTGAATATCGCTTTTTAAGCTCTTGTATTTAAAAGATTGCTATATAGGTCATTTTTATTTATTTTTTGTTACCGTATTTTCGACGAACAAATCTAGATGATGGCTTACCTACTAGGATGAAAAAACTTAAAATATTTTTTATTATCTTTTTTGCGAATTTCAAAGCAGTTTCGTATAGTCGCATCATTCAAAAAGGACAGTTTTTTGGGTAATAAAAAATATCCATGATGCAAGTGCTTTAGCAAACACTGCGTAAAAAATATAAATTTATCTAACATGAAAACTATATATTAAATTCAAACCAGTTTCGAAATTATACGCGATTGAATGCCATAGCTAATGACAATTTTCTTACTTCTTCCGAAGTAGTTATCTTCTGCTTACTTTTAATGCTCAATCGTTTTTAACTTGGAAAAAAATCTTGTTTTTGTGGTTATATAGTGGTAAAAAATTAGATTCTGATTCCAATTCATCCATTGACAATACTTCAACTGTCATTACTAAGGGTTTAATCCTTTCAGTAAACAATTTACTAAAAAATTCATTTGATTGATGTTTGGCTTGTTGACGTAACTTCGAAACCTTTTGTAATTTTAAATTTTAATCCATTTAAATCAGTTTTTTTCTCTTTAGTCCCTGAAGATGTAATTAAATTTCACTTTTGTTCTCTTCTTGGTCTTCATCATCAATTTGTAAATCACCATGCTCTAGAGATAACTAATGGAAACTATTAGCTTTTAAAATATGATGACAAAAATATTGTATATGTTTACACATATTCCAACGAATTGAATTGTCTATACACGAACAGTTGAAGTTATCACTGCATGCATTGAGTTCTCAGATTTTAATGGACACAGACATTTTGTTTCTCTTTTATTTAAAACAAGGCTATAGTTACCAGATGATGTTTATTTTATTTATTTATCGTATGTCTTGGGTTTCTACAGACATTCATAGTTAAGTATATACAGGTAAGTATGTAAAACATTACAATTGTTACTTATTAATATATTGATTTAGAAGGTAAAATTATCCTAAAATTATAGTTGAACACATACAAGCGTGTGGCAAATAGACACTATCCACTACATAGAATAAACTTCTTGATACCAATTGTCTCTCTTACAGTTGTATGTCCAGTGAGCTCAACCATTCCAGTGAAGTAGGAGTACTCATTATAATGTCATTCCAGTCACCCTGGAATTTCTTAGTGGGACATTCTTTGACGAGGTGGGCTACTGTCTGTTCTTGGGCTCCGCACTCGCCACCTGGGCTGTCGGCCAAACCCCATTTGTATAACGTGGATTTACACCTGGCATATCCAGTTCTCACTCTGCTTAGCCGGCACCAAGTGTTCCGTGTTAATTGCATGCCGTGGGTTGCTTGAGTAGGGTCAAATTGGTTCTGATTATCGTGACGCATTTCATTGAAGGCTTTTCTTTAGGTCGAAAGGGGAGATTGATTGTACAGTTTCGTGAGTCCATATGGGCTTCCTCGATCGAAGGCGGGAGTTCGGGATGCTACTTAACACTTGATGGATTGGTGTTTCTCTGGGGAATGAGGCGTCATTTATTTTCCTCCATTCGCGGTCCGTTGCCTGTTGCCGTCTGAGAACAGGTGGTGCAATAATGGAGATTGGAGAGCACATGTAGCAAGGGTTTCGGTGTTGACGTGGGGATATCAGTTTCAATTAGCATTGTCATTTAAGTGTACATCTACTTTCCTAGTGTGAGAGCCTCTGGTCCATACTGGAGCGCAATATTCAGCGACAGAATACACCAGTGATGGTGCTGCTGTGCGTAGAGTGTCTGCGTGCGCTCTTCAGCTTGTTCCTACCAGTTTTTTAATGATGTTGTTTCTAGTTTTTAGCTTTTCTCCCGT
This sequence comes from Pissodes strobi, assembly GCA_016904865.1. Lineage (NCBI taxonomy): Eukaryota > Metazoa > Arthropoda > Insecta > Coleoptera > Curculionidae > Pissodes > Pissodes strobi. Next base: position 18,575 of record MU185151.1, read on the forward strand.
CAATTCGATGTGTCTTTTGAATTTTAAGGAGTGGTCGAGAGTAACTCCAAGGTATCTGGGATACTGGTTATGTTTTAGTCGTTTTCCACAGGAAGAGACATTCAATTCTCTTTGGGTCACACGATTATTTAGATGGAAAGCACTCACTTCTGTTTTATTAGCATTGGGGCAAATTTTAATATTTTAATTTTAATAATATTAAATATTTATTGATAGTCTCTAGTGAGGGTGTCTTTGCTCTGAATTGCTAATGCGATGTCGTCAGCTTAGCCACATTTTTTGTGATTTGGTATCTGGGATGTCACTGGTGTACAGATTAAAGAGTAGTGGAGATAGTACAGATTCCTGAGGCAGTCCGTTTTTTATGGTAAAGGATCTGCTTGTCGTATTTCCCGTAACTAGCAGTGAAGTCATTTTGAGGCAGGGCATAGTTCTTTTCAGCTTGAGTATTAGGCCATCCACCATACAGTATCATAGGCTGCGGTTAAGTCAATAGGGCCACTGCGGTCTTCTGTCCTCTTGTCCTGCTTCGATGAAAGCAGTTAGGGCCAGTACTTGTTCGCAGCAGCTTCGGTTTGGGCGAAATTCTGCTTGTTCCGGGGGTATCACGCTACCTATTAGTTGGTGGGTTCTGTTATAAATGAGTCTTTCAAGCAGCTTGTAGCAGACACTGAGCAAAGCGATGGGGCGGTAGCTGGTCGGGTCATTACCAGGTTTTCCAGGTTTCAATATGGCTAGAGTCTGGATCATCTTAAATTCCTGCGGGATCCGTCTTCTATTGAGCAAGTCGGTATAGAATTGTGTCAGTCATCTTCGTGCCAGTGGGCCGAGATGTTTAATAAACTCAGGATATATTTTATCAGGGCCAGCGGCCTTTCTTAATTTGAATTTGAGCGCTTTTATCGCCTTGTTTAGTTCAGGGACGGTGAAAGCTGCCGAGATCTGTGGGTCGACTGTTAGCGCTCTTTGTTTAGTTCATTTAGTTCGTACTTTACTGCTTTTTGAAGTACAGGGTCCATTGGCACTTTCTCCTCTCGGTTTTTAATTTGAGAGGCAATCTAGGATGGCGGTAGTCCTGGGCTTTGGTTCAGTGGGGGTGCTGCGGAACCCAGCTTGCCGACTGCTGCGTGTGAAATCAAAATTTTCTGTTGTGTCTGTCCATCTTTCCCTTCTAGAGTGGTTTATCGCTTGAATCAGTTGGTCTCCTTTAGTCGGGTCTCCTGTCTCTTGGTATTCTTTGTAGAGAGTTTCCGTCTCCTGATTCCAACATGGGATATATTCTTGTCTATATCCGCGGGGGATTTTTTCCTTGGTTGTAGCAATTAGGATTCTTGTGAATTGGTTTAAATTTTCTGCTATTGGGGGTATCCAGCGCAGGTTCGAGTCGACTTCTCTAGTGTAGGCTTCCCAGTTTGCTTTTCTAAAGTTCCACATAGGTTTCTGGATCGATTTTATTGTTGGTACCTGTATCCCTATATTAAGTGCAACTGGTCGATGTTGTGTACTTGGGAAGTCAGGTAGGACTTTCCTTGTGTGTTTGAGAGGGTCACCTGATGGTCCAGTAGTGGCGATGCAGATATCAGGGTTCGTTTCACTCTGCCATCTAACTGATCTAAAGGTTTTCAAGTCTCGCATCGTATATCAGGTATAGGCCTTTTTGGTATATCTATTTCATTATTGCTTCACCATTTACATTGTTTGATGTGTGTCCCCAGTTGGTATCTCGACTCTTAAAATATCCTACATATATTGCTCTGTCATTCATAGTGGGCAGAGGAGGGTTGGGCCAGTTGACAGTTGGGGGTTTGTAAACTGAGGCTGCCATTTCCATGGTGATAATTTCGATTTCATGTTGTCTTACGATATTGATTACTTTGTATTCCTCCAAGTCGTGGCGGGTATACATAATGGAACCATGTACATTTGAGAGGATGCTCGCTGCAATCATATATCCTAGGATTTTTGCTCTGGTTGTTAGTTGTTGTTCGTCATCTATATGAGATTCTTGTAGTGCGATGATGTCTATTTTGTTTTCTTTTGCCATTCTAATGAGGTTTTCTCCTTTGTCCGTCAATGTTTAATTGCAGAATTCGTACCTGCGCTGCGGTCCGATATCTTTTGTCAAGTGGTTCTGACTAGAACCATTATTATCGGGCTGTGTCTGTAGATTTCTATGACCGTGAGAGATTCTACATCTGGTTCGGCCGCCGTGTGTGTAGTGTGTGTAGACCAGATGATGTTGAAGTTACTATTATGAGTATTTTTTCATTGTAGATGCCTCCTGCTTAAGTCGCTTAATTTTCAATTAACTGATCCTTTTAAAATTTTGATTATTCTATTAAAAATCACGTAAAAGCCTGATTGCATTTATGGTTTTGTCCATGCGTTTCACTTTTTTTCTTGTAAATAAATGTATTTGATTGTTTTATGCAAACTGTCAATTCAGAGTACAATCTATAACAAAATGCACACATTTTCGGACAACTTGCATGATAAAAAAGTACTCCATAAATTATTTTGCATTTTTCTTCACTGTCAGTCAGCTGAAAATTAAATTTTCCGTCAATCTTACAAACGTGTCTCCTATACCAGCACACAACATTTTCTAAACAATAACCCAGTTTTCTTTAGATTTATGTTGATTGAAATATTTTGACCAGCTCTGTCCACATGTTAACTACATAATGAGCCCTTTGCTTCTGCCTAACATTAAAGTAAGTCGGAAAAGAAAAATGCAATTGAAAATCCGGAATGTGAAGTGTCCACTATTAATACAGTTGTTAGACCATTACCATGTGTTTTATCAGTCGTAAAACATTTTTATCCAATTTTTTAAAATATTTCTACTTGACTTTAATTCATAAGAGCCAAGAAGATCTTTTTGATAATACAAGATAATATTCTAATATTGTATAGCATAATTATATTTTTTTCAGCACTGGAGGTCATTTCCTTCACCAAAACTTGTCACTGACCTTGTCGTTGGAATTTCGTATAAGTGCATTAGTTTGAAGTGCAGTTTCAGTATTTTTAATATAAACTTGAATAAATGTAATCTATTAGCATCTTCACATTTTCTGTCATTATTACTTAAAAATAAGTGACCAAGGTCTTCTTTATGTCCAGCATGTTGTAACCAAATTTTCATGAACTTCATTTGTCTCATTGAAAATTTGCACTTTCATGCGACTTGGGCAGTTTGGATTTATTTTACAAGTTACCTCTTTTGAGATGTCTCAGTTCTTTTCCTTGAAATTGGAAATCTCCACTTCTACTACAGTAGAGATATTTGGTCACATACTTCTTTGTTCGAATGCTTCCACCATGTTTTGAAGATGTGTTCTCTTCTGTTTGTATATTTCACTCGTCAAATTCTGAAAATTTAGTAATACTCAAGCAAGTAAACAAGCACGTCAGCAGGGCGTGATGTGGAAGCAATTAGTGCTAGTAATTTTTTCCTTACATCATACACCTGCCTTGTGTTGCTTTAAATATGTTTTTTCAGTTCTTATGATCACATTATGTTGACTTTCTAAGTTATTTTCTAACTAAACGGAGTACATCTGTTGTTAGTTGTTAACACAAGGGGCAAGAAATATTATGTATGTTTGGTTTTGGTACCTGAATGATTTCCAGTACTTTTTCATGCCCAGACCTTAGTATTTAAATTATATTGTTTAAAATAAGTATTGTTGCAAAATGAGGATTCCATATTAAATTATTCACGTAATTTTGGTATGAACAGGACTAAATATTTAAAATAATAATTTACAAACAACCGTCCACACCTGGAATCATTAAAGGCTGTTTCATTACGTCACACGGTATCTGCCCGAATAGAATCTATTTTTGCACCAGACGCTCCTGCCTTGCACCAACTGAGCCTAAACCATCTGAAAATTTTAGCAGCATTTAATTAAGGTATAAAATTCTAATAATAATATCATAATTATATGTTATATTTGAAGATTACTGGTTAAAACAAAACACAATAATTTGTGTTCTTTTAAACTACTGTAAAAAAATAGTTTCATTTAATTTTTAAAACGGCAATTTTGACTTCGTTGTAAAAATGCGCGATCTAGCGGCCCTTTTAATGATTATAGCGAAATTAATATTCAACAAAAATAGAGCAAAGAAAGCCCTGAGCAAGTTTGTAGAATTTTGTTAAGCCGCGTCAACGCTATCAATCAAGAAAAAAGTTTGAACTTACCCTATTACTTTATTTTTAGAGATAGATAAAAATGTGTAAAACATACACAGAACCAAGAGTATTTTGGAATTTGTATATTTTAGTATCGCCTTTAATAAGCAATTTCTAGAGAAAATATGCTTTTCTAATTGATCTTTAAGCGGTCAAGATTTTGGGGTTTATTTCTACCTATTTTTTGGTCACTTACTATAAGGATTCTTTTTTTGAAGCTTTAGGCTCTATATTGTCAGATATATCGCCAGTGGCCATACCTTATCGGTATACCCTGTATAATTAATAATATATAATAAATGAAACAAACTTTGTATTCCATGCACAATGTTTTAATCCAAAAGGACTTCTAAAAATGGCGTAAATAGCTCTTTCGGCCTAAGCCATCATCAGTGTTACTTGTCAATGGAAAAGGACATATCCATGAAGATAAACGAACAACACAAATCGACAACGGTAACATGAAAATTTCACAAATTGTACGTCACATTTTAAGAAAATGATTCACATAATTTAATTTAAATTTTTTTTTAAACAAAAACGAGGTAAAACCACGTTTTTGGGTGAAGCGACAACTTCTGGTCTACCTCGTTTTCGTTTTTTTCTTAATTTTAAATTAATATGACGTACAATTTGTGAAATTTTCATGTGACCGTTGTCGATTTGTGTTGTTCGTTTATGGATATGTCCTTTTCCATTGACAAGTAACAATGATGATGGCTTAGCCCAAAAGCGTTCTATTAGGCCACTTTTAGAAGTTAAAAAAAATTGCGTCGAATACAAAGATTGTTTCATTTATTATGTTTCGTACATGGACACAGCCTTTACTCTTCATTTAATAATATATGTCTTGCTGATTTTCTTTTTCATTGAATTGCTATATACAAATTGTTGGGCATAAATATTTGGCAAAATGCAACTCAAATCAAATTCAAAAATGGCGCCTAGCTCCCACCCTGAAAATCTGATCTGATATTTTTTATTTGTTTACTAAAGTAATAATTGTCATAACACCTAAAACCTCTTGCAAAAAGTTTTTGACAATGGCAAAAACCCAGCTCCTGCAACAATAATATAAAGGTTTTTGACAGTGGCAAAAACTCCATGTCTTAGCATTTTTGGCTCTAAACAGATGCGTCATTCTTGAGAAATGATAAAGTTAAGGGAAAAGTTAAAAGCCCGTTTCGGAAAAATATTAAATGAAACATGTTTTTTTTTGGGTCTACAGAGTCTTTGCATTGGACTTTACTGAGTTTGGAAGATGTATGCTTAGTCCATTTCAAGAAAAAACTTTCTCTCAAGTTGTTACCAAATAGTTACTACAGCTAGATATGTTGAAAAAATCTAGTTTTAAAAAAAATGCTATACCTACATTTTTTCAAAATAACATAACTTTGAAATAATTATTTTATTTGGTGTAACAATCGAAAGATAAAAAATCTTTTTGTAAACGGTTCAAGCATTCTTTCCATAAATTTTACAAAACACCCCTGAAAACCGTATCTGACTATTTTTTTTTCGTTACGAAAATATTTCACTTTAAGTTTACCTAAAGAAAAAGTTTGACCTTTAGTTTTCCACAAAATCGTACTGGGATTTGGTTCCTTGACTTATTAAAAAGTATTAAGGGATGATATATGCAAAGTTGATATCTTACGCGAACTAAGAAAAAGCGTTCTAAATAAGAGTTGTAAGGAGTTAGAGGCTTCAGTTATACGGAGTGCATCAAAAACTCAATGTGTCGAAGTTTTATTACTTAAATCAAATTGTTTTTTCTCTATTATTAAATGAAAACTGACACTTTGAAAAGCTGTGATCTCTAAACTGGCTGACTTAGAATAAAATGGCCTTTTTGCATAGGAAGAATCTGTCATAAATACATGAGCAAGATTACTCTTTGTGAAGAACTAATTTTAAAAATTATATTCTAAATATCGCTTATTTTCTTTTTATGTAATATGATAATACATTTTTATAGCAGCTCTATCTCGATACTTGGCTATCCCTCTGTGTGGTATATTCGAAGTCAACTACAAGTGTTAGGTGAGGGTGCGTATGAATATCTAAACATGAAATGAAGCAATCCCCTGCTGGCTAGAAGATATTCAAACTATTTGTTTTTACCTCTTAATAGCTGCGATAGCACGCGCTATTCGGGCTATTTTAGCCATTAGGGTTGTTTCAATTCGAAGCCTTTAATATTTAAAAATTACGCGAGCCGGTCGTGCTGAACCAATCCAGTGCATGCGCTAATTTCACATCCTGGATCGATGTGGCATATACCTAGTGTAGTAGTACAGGGTATAGGATTTGTTATATTTGGAGCTAACCCTGGAGAAACAGCACTCATAAACAAGTAGTGGTCAGGTATCGATGATTTTTTATTTTTCTTAAATTGTAAATATGCATATTCCATATTATTATATCATGCGATATAGGTAAAGTCATCTGTTTTCCAACTTTCACTTTTGCACCAGGCCACAAAATCCAAACGCCTTAAGTTTGAGCCAAATCATCTTAGTACCCCTAGGATATTTAAAAATGCAACATTCAAGGTCCTACATGCAAATTTAAGTGTATGCCTGACGATTTCAAAACGATAAGGAACAGATAATAAGTTAATATGAAGCGAAATTGCGCAGTTGGACGCCCAATTTTGTATGGCGGTAAGAATTGTATTTGTCAGAGGTTTTTTAAACAAAAACTTTGAAAACAATTTTTTTCTCACTTTTTGATAGATATGACAGAATGAAGTTGGTTTTATCATTGGAACATTATCTTTTTGTAGACAGTATAAATACAGACCTGAATTCTTAGTACATTTATAATAAGTTTTTGTCTTCAATTCATAACTAACCTAAACCAACCCATTCTTTCTTAAAAAAATAACCCTAAATCTTCATTTATGGATGAAGTTGAAAAAACCGAATTCCGTAATAATTATTGATGATGCGTGATAAACAGAAGAGCGATAAAGTAAGCTTCATTTCGTCATCTTTTCAGATAAAGTAACGTAAGCAAAAAATAGAAATAATTTTGGAAATTTTAGTTAAAAAAAAATCAATTAAAGTGTTACAAGATATTTGTCATGTGTCAATAATTATAGTTTTCTAGTTCAGTTCTATAGGGTTTCTATTACTCACAGTCCAGAACTTCAGTTTCTCCGAGAATAACCTTCCTAGGGGTGGCTTCAACTATAAAAGCTACATTGTAATAAATAAGTCATAAAGGACAGTATTAAAAAAGTATCAAATCTGTTACTTATAAATGGAATATGTATGCAAAAGGGTGATATTTCTCAGTGTGTTTACCACTGCTATATGCATTTTGTGATCATTTTTAAGCAATTTTTTTGGTGCAAGAGGAAAATATGTTTTAATTTGTTGAGTTATTAAGTTTATTTAGTTAGTTACCAGAATTGTTATCTTAACGTTTCAAAAATTTCCAAGGCAAAATTTTCGTTCATGTGCAATTTTTATTCTGTTTATATATCGATAGGGTAGCATAGCTATGCGGATTTCGACAAAATATATAATGTGTATTTAAGGCTTAAGAGAAAGACTAAATTACACTTATTTCTTTCATTAAGTACTTGAATACAGTATAGTTTGGGTCACAATTTTGGATTGAAAAATCTTTAGTTTTTCAAATAGACATTTTAAAAATGTTTCTGAATATTCCACTTAATGCGTGTTCCCATATTTATGTTTTTTTTTGTTGAAATTGTAAATGATTTTCTAAATGAATATAATTGGTTTCATAATTATTTGTACCTATTCAAAAAGTTTGTTATATTTTTTTATTATAATGCTCAGGGACCTTAATATTATTGTTTGTTTTCATGTAAAGAACTCTACTTGGTTGTGTATAGTCATAATGTTTGAAACGATGTAAATAATAGTTTAGTTTTTAAGTAGTGGATGTGACTAGACTGTTCTTGAATATTTTCTACTAAAAACGACCTAAAATGTTAGACCTTTCATATATCTTTCAAATGCTTTAAAAGGTTGCCTCTAATTGATGTTTTTCCTATAGGTTAAATATACAAGTATTTCTTCTGTGGCTTAGAATAGTGGTGGTGTATTAATTTTCCAACGAATTATTGATTAATAATATAAATATTAAGTAATTGCACCAAGGATATAAAAAATTATCAAATGTCAGAGTTTTTTTACTTATTGTAAAATAATTCTAATTTTGAGTAAAGCGTGGAAATTGCATAACTTCAAGTCCAAAATAGAAAAGTGATCAAGTCTGAATTTTCTGAATATTCCTGCGATACATAACTAGACAAACGAGTATATAATCTAATATCCAATATGGCATTTGGAATGGAAAGATAATTACAAATACGATTTGTAAGGTTAACAAACATAAAGAAACAGGTGATTATTCCCACTTTACAGCCCACGCGCAAACATAACATGCTTATATTATGCTATGTCAAGAATGTTATGTTATGTCAATCTATAAATCCAGCTTAACAATTATCGCGTCAACGTATCATTTCTAAATTCAAACAAACCGCAAACATATAAAATAACAGGAAAACAGGAGAATATTTAAAAATAAGTGATTATCGTTTAAGCTGTATATACATCATGACAACTTTTTATTCGAAAGGTTCTTGTGTGTCAAAACCGTAAGTCGCGAATTTGAGGAGGTAACAGAGAAAATATCTAAAAGGAGAGGCGACATTCTGTCAATCGATTTTGTATGCGCATGTCCACGCCCAAAGGGTATAATTGTCAAAATCAAAACATCATCAGCCGATATCATATGTCATTTTCATTGGCTTAAAATATTTTTCTCTCGATGGTATTATTGTCAACGGAACAGAATCAAGGTCACCAAAAACGGGTACACCAACATGAAAGGTGCCGACGCTTATTGTATCCTCTCCTTTTAGTTGTTTTCTCGCTGGAGGTATAACTTATTTAACCATACAAGGCTCGCGTTAGATCATGATAAGAGCTCGTGCCAACCTGTCTTCAGAAAAAGATATATTTTAATGAACATTTAAAATCAAGGGAAGCAATTATCAATAAAAGGCAAGATGAGAAACTCACCAGACACAAAAATATTTTTATTGAACGGACACATTAAAAATATGACGATCATTTCGGTTTTAAATTGTAAAAAAAGATAAAACTCAGAATAAGAGAATATGATAATATATTTTTATGACTTCGTAAGCTTTTTATGTCTCTTATTCTTTCTTTTAATGACCGCCACATATTCGTTCAAGTAGCACGATACTGAATGAAGATGGTGGTCACTCATAAATTCAAGGGGGAGCAATCGGCAAGTTCTTCTGAAAGGTTTTACTTTAGATTGTTCAGGTTAAAGATTATATATAAATGAATATCTATATGTAATATGGCTTGGAAAACCACTGTAGTCCATTGTATGGCATATTTGGCATATCTTTATTCAGAGAAAAGTTTATCGACTGGATCGAAACTATCAGAATATATATGTTCTTAATAGGCGTATATGACCCTAAAGTGTAATCGCCTTTTATTTTTCCGTATTGCCCCTAATATGATAGTCTATAGCTTTTTACTTGTTGCCAGCTGCAGTCACATCTCTTCCTGTGCTTCTGGTGGTTCTTCCGCTTCTTCTGATTCTGATTGGACGCTATCCGAATTTAACCGTTCCTCGTCAAATTCTCTTGCTCTCTTTTATTCTTACATAAAAATACAGTGTAATCCAGATCTTTAAATGGAAATATCTATTATTTTTAAAATTGGGGAAAAATATTGCGAACAAAAGTTGTTTGATTTATTGATACACACATCTTTAGATGGCTTAAAAAAGCAAGGCACCTACCAACTTTTTTTTAAATGTAATACATATACCACGTTTTTTAATGATTTTCAATTATTCTAATTTTTTTTTGTATATTATGTATCAAAACTTATCGGTGTTCGAAACATTAAGTTTTTGATTTAAGAAATACTATGATTTTTTTAATGTCATTGTTAGATACCTGCTGCTACTTGGAGGTAAAGGTTTATTTTTCAAACTGATTCATCTTTATTTTCTGCTAATATTTTACAAAATGAGCATATATAGTTTTTAAATTATGTTTACTAAATTTGAAAATAATCCACTCCACTAGGTAATTAAAAAGTATAGTCAACAAATATAAAAGAAAAATAAATAAAATGTTAAAGGTTCTGCATGTCCCCAATAATTAACCTCTTCAATTTTTCGTAAATTCTTTTCTGGCATTCCAGTGCCTTTATAATTGCTTCGTTCTCATTTCCATTTAATTGTCTTATTTCTTTTACATTTTTCCCTGAATTTCTTCAATATTGTTACTTTTCTTTCTGTAGATTATATTTTTCAAATAGCGCCAAAGGAAGGTGTCCGTAAGATGAGGGGACTTCGCGGGCCAATAATTACTTGTTCTGTGTCTACCCATTCTCAATATTATGAATATTATGAGTCACTTAGTGCCAGAATATTATGCTCCAAATTATATTTTTCCGAGGTTGGGATAAAGTGTTCAATTTCATTTTCCAAAAGTTCCCGATATCTTGACCTATTTCAGGTGCCACGGATAAATACCGGACTTTATGCCTCAAAATGCCGCATCAAGCTTCTTTTGGGGAACGTCCATGAAAAGCAATCGACTCAGATCCCTTTCTTCGTTTGTTCTTTTTTATTTACTAGAGATGCTATTCTTTCAATACCTGCCTCGTACTAATTACTGTAGTTGGTGCAGATGGTACTCTCCGACCATTCTGACAATTTTTCCTATACAGTTCTCACGTTCGATTTTAAAGATTTTTTGGGTTCAGTGCAAAGATTGCATCAAATGTAACGCATGAATGTTAAAAAACTGCGGTTGTGCTTCAACCGCTTTTAACGCCTAAAATGGAAACAAAAACACAATCGAGGCTGTTTAGCAATACATTTTACCACGAAAACTTTCCCAATATGACGGTAATAATGAAAGTTTACTGGCAATGTTGTCACACTTGACTGATTTTCTTGATTTCAAGTAAGTAGGTAAATAATGTCCCATGTCAGGTGCATGTTTGATAAAGTGGAGTAACAACTTGTCAAACTAACCAAACCAGCGCTCTAAGCGCGCTTGTGTTTTAACCAACCCCAGCATAACCAAAGTAATCAAAACTAACCCAACATAACCAACATTAACTAAAACAAAACCAGACTTACCAAAACTACCCAGAGTAAAGAGAGGAGTTCTCGTATCCCAAATTAAGCAAAAATGATCGAAACTAACTCTAATTAACCAAACAGGCGCATCGAGACAAGCCTCCTACGCGCTTGACCAACCCCGCCTAACAAAACAACCAATATTAACACAAACCAACAAAACAAGCGCGCTACGCGCGTTATTTCCTTGCCTACTCCAAGTCCAAATTAACCAAACAAGCGCCTATTTGTTTCTTAACTAACCTAAGCTAGCCCACACTAACCAAACAAACGAGCATTTGTCTCTCTTACTTTTGGTTCATGATAGAAAAGCTCGCGTAATGCCTGTCTATTGCATAACTCAAAGTAACAAATTATTATTACTATTTTAATAAATGGATCCATTAAGGCTCAATATTTATAAGAAATTTTCGTCACAAAGTTCTTCTGAATCACCTATCTATAAAGTGTTGTCTGACAAGATCGTATTTTAGAATAGAGCAGAAATTACACTTGGCAATACCTAAGCGTACGTCAGCTCAGCCGTGCTAAACACCAGAACCTAAAGCTTAAGCATTTTTAAACCTTTCAACAATTGAATAGATCTTTTTGTAAAATGGTAGCAGAAAATAAATATAAATCAGTAAATCAGACTTAAAACATCAATGCCAATGCATTTGAAAAATAAACCTTTAGCCGCAGGTAGCAGCAGGAATCTAAATAAGTAAGCAATTATATCCAAAAAATCACAGTTTTCCTCAATTCTAAAACCTTGAATATTTCGAAACCCGTTAAGTATTGATACATAATATATTGTACACAAAAATTGAATAGAAAATTCAAAATCATTAAAGAATTTGGTATATTTATTACATTTAAAAAAGCAAAGTTGGCATTGCCTTGCTTTTTTGAGACACCATGTATACTTTTAAACAAAGGCATGTGTAAGAGCAGATGAAATCAAATGACTTTTGTTCCGAATATTTTTTTCTAATTTAAAAATAATGAGATATTTCCATTTAAAGAATTATCTGAATGTAACAGATACAGATTCATGATCTTCCCAGAATAATAAAATAGCGCTTGTTACGCATGCGTTGGGTCAACGAGATGCATAGAGCAGTTTTCGTAGCTGGAAAAAAATTATCAGCTTCCTTTATCACCTCTACTAAATAGTAGTAGTATCGTAGAATCAAAGTTTCTGTTGACATATTTCGTGAACCATTAGACTGAATCTAAAGCATTGCTAAATTGAGTTTTTTTATTAGGAAAAAACTATAAACGAAAGTGTTTACGTATTGATTTTGTATAATATTGAATAGTTAGTGTTAGTCAAAAATACGTCAAGAGAGAATAGATAGTCTGTCAATTGTTAAGCTGGAAGGCGGATTTGACAAATTTATTGATGATTAATTACTTTATGTTATACAGATTACGTATCCAATTTTTACTGAATTGATGCTTATACTCTTACAATTGACGAAATTCTCTTATTGTAATTATTACATAAAGCTTATTTATTATTATAGGTCCACAGCATTAATCCTTATATTTCTTTTTCATCAATACCATAATATGGTATTAGGCAACTTAAACCATTATTAATCATAGTGAATGTGTGTGAAAAAAAAATAAAACATATTTTTAAACATAAGTAAGTATAACAAGGAGCGCATTTTTATTTGAAAGCTTTTTGCTGTAGTAAGGAAGACATTATGTATATGTATTTATTTTTTTTCTGCCTTTTTGGTGGTTGTACAGTTAAGATTATCTGTGATGAGTAATATTTCAATAAAAATGGCAAAGTGCAATGCTTTGGAAAGTGAAAATTGTGATTTGCCCATTGTCCTATCGTGAGTGTTGTAGAATAATGATTATATTATTTTAATTTATAACTAATTTTTCACATTTTTCATGTTTTTTTTTTGTTTTATATAAAATATGTGGAATGACTTATATGTTATAGTGTATTATTTTATCCCCGCTGATTTACTCTAGCGCTAATATAAACTTCTGGTCAACAAAAAAAAAAGCGAAAAAGCGTAATTTTATCATCATTTTTAAATCGCTATACCTAGTTTGAAAGCGAATTGGCGAGTTTTGATGAGCTTATCCTGAAATGCCGTTTCACTGACATTTCACTTCGAGGTGCTGCGTTGCTCTAGCAAGGATATTTGGAGATTATCCAAAGCTGAGAAAGTACAAAGTTAGTTGTTTTGACTGTAATATCACCCACAGACTATTGTCTGCAAAATACCTGTATAATTTACAGGGTGTTAGTTGATTTGACTAAAATGTCACCTGCAAACTATTGTCTGCAAAATTGCTGTATACTTTACAGGGTGGTATTTGTTTTGACTATATCACCCTCATACTATTGTCTGCAAAATAGCTGTATACTTTACAGGGCGCGCTTAGTTGTCTTGACTAAAATATCACTCGCAGATTACCGTCTGCAAAAAAAAAAAACGGAAACCACTTCACTTCGAATAAAAATCGCGAGTGTTGACCATGAGACTTTCCTAAAAGAGGAAATTTAAGATAAATCCGTTTATAAATGAAGACAGTAGAGCAGCTGCAAATTCAAATCCTATAGGTACGTAATTGTTTGGCACAGATTTTATTTCAAAAGCAAAATCATGCCAGTATTTCCAGGATATAAAGAAAGGTACGGCGGCACCCGTTTTACAAGCAAAGGCTAAAAGAGGAGAGCACGGACCAGAAACGGAGAGTGTATTAAAATAATCGGGTTTGATAGATTCGAACGTTTGCATCCCTAGTGGGGAAGCTAGTTTCGATATTACCTACCTTGGCTTATGGATGGCTTCATGTGAAACCATTTGGGTTAGTTAAACCAAAAGCTCTAAGACTAAACTGTAATAACTTAGACCAAAAATATTACTGTAAGGAAGTATTCTCAGATGCATCAAAAACGGGCTTGCTAGAGGATTTTGGGGGCAACAGGGAACTATAATATCATATTGACTGTTTGGAACTATATCCTGGGTTGTACGCTCTCAAATGTTTCGCAGGCCATCTGTCTACATGCAAAATATTATTTCGTATTGATTATATCTGAGATGGCCAATGTATGACATTATCTATTTTAAGGACGATAACTAGAATTTGAATTATTCGGGACTGGTGCAAATCAAGGAAGATATTTATATTTGCTCTATATATAATCACAAAAGATAATATCGAAGCCGATTCTCGGTCCGGAAATAAGATTAAAAATATCGAATTGGAATTAAATAAAAATAGTTTTCTCAAATTATATACAAGTAAGTACGGTACCCCAGATATTGATCTTTTTGCTTCCAAGATCAATGCAAAATGTAAGAAATACTATGTTTCATGGGGCCCAAACCCAGACAGCATAATATGTGTTGACGCTTTCACGTTAAATGGACAGGAAATGTATTTTTCTTCGATTGAAGCAAATATTAATTTTGCAGGCACATATCAATCAGGAAAGTATTACTTTTCCTGCCTTGGCAGCAAAGTAAGTACTTTCCTGCCTAGGCTAGGCAGCAAAATGATTAGTCTCCATGGAAATAAAACGTTTGACATAAGTTGTCAAGCTTATCATAAACTATTTTTACGTATATGCAGCTTATTCAATAACCAGCTACTCATCGAAATCGGAAAGTTGGAGTGTAGGGCACTGCGCATACCTGTTAGTGCCCTGAACAGTTACTAGTCGCTAGGTCGCGGCGGTCTAGAATCGTTCCCGACACGATTGTGTTATGTATTCCAGGAAACACATGCAAGCTGCTGTATATTTCGTAAAAAGTGCATCCAAAATACGGGCACATTACAATAAGTAATATTTCACTTTCGTATGGCCCTCCGCTCGCTACGGAGGATCAAGAAAAGGAAACTAACCAGGGGCTAACCCAAACGTAACCCAAGACAAACCCAAAATCAAGAAAATAACTGTTTTCCATTGTTTATATTTTCTTATAAAGACAATGCCAAAACTAACCCAAGACATACCCAAAAGCAGGAAAAAAAAACTGTTTAGAAACTTAACTGTAAAAAAAAGCAAGAGGATTCGTACCCGTGCCGCCGGCCGCCGCCGATAGCCACAAAATTGAGGCCCAACCATCTAAACCTCTAGACCACCACGGCTTATACTGCAATTTGAATGCATCCATTGATTTGTACAGGAGTGGATAAGCAATAGCCGCCTGTTGCACTATTCAAAAGTAGCAACCTATGGGCGAAAAAACGGGTTTCTGCGCATGACAAAATCGACGCAAAATCGAAAAACGTAAACAAAGAAGATCCCGTTTCGTCATGCGCACTAAAACAGTTGCCGTCTCAGCAGGCGTCGATCAGGACCGAACTTGTCTTTTGTCTTTGACGTGTTTTCGTTTTGACGGCGCGGCGTTTTGTGTTGATAATTCGAATACTTTACTTTTTATTGACTTTCTTTGGACCTAGTGCTTGTAGTTGCTTAATTAATTTTAGTTTCACTAAACTAGGCCCACGTGAACCATTGTTCACGTTTGTGCTTTGTGCGTACCCTATTTTGATTTTCGTTTTAATTGCACAATACGCACATAAACAATGGGCGATGCTACCAAAATAGAATCACGAAAGTGTATGGCTGTGTTTTGTATCAGTAGAAGCAAAATACCCGGGATTAAGTGTAATTATTATAAGTATTACTTATTTATACCTTATTGTTTATTTCACTAGGTATGCTAACTGGCCCATTTCACAATCGGCAAGACTACTCTACCGAATATTTGGTGAAATAATTACTTTCGTTCATAATCACAAGAGTACGAGTTCAAATTTTGGAGTCCGGGCCTGCTTAATGACCTTCACACTGCAACAGAGGGCGCCCACTAATTCTCTAATGCGCAAGGCAAAATAGGAATCGTTTTGTTTACATTTCGCGGTCGTAAATTTGCCATGTTTGGTCTATTTATTGCTTATCCACTCCTATACAAATCAATGATTGCATCACGAACACGGTACAAGGAGAAACGGTATAGTATTGCGCACCGCTGCCGGGCTGTGACGTAGTTTGCGTAGAGTAGAGTCTCAGGCATAGTGCGCATTTGAAATATATTGGTTTCACGACAAGAATTGCATAGATTTAAAATCTCTGAAATTTCGAAATATCTCCTGATTTGACAAGTGGTAAAAAATGTTTTTTCTATGTGATAAGATGTTTTTCATGTGAAGAAATAATTGCTTATCTAATTATACCAATTATACTACTAGTAAATTCAGTTGCTTTGACAAGACTCAGCGTGCTTTGATTCTAAAGCATACAATTGAAATAAATATACAGTATTTTTTATGTTATTAGTTATTATTTTCACAACGTAGAAGCTAAAATGTTTAAGTTATATTTATGCTTCAACTTGTACGCTACATATCCAGCTATGTAGGTAGTTTAGAGACTGCTGGGTGATCTTTTCTTTGCTTTCAGTCTTCTAGTGTAGCTGTAGGTGGTCTTCTGGCATATCCAATAGGTCATTGCTTCGTCTCACACCGTTTTCAGTTGGCACGTCCAAACTAACTGTCCATGTGCAAATCCATCATAGCGCTATTTGCAACTATGTATCACTATTTTTTCTTCGTTTTACCATACGAGAAGACCTATCTAAATTACTTTATTTTCCTTTCCAGGTATATTTAACGTAGGTACGGCATCCTGTTTAAGACCTCTCTTAGTTTTTGATGTGTAATTTAATAACTTCTCTTTAAGTGTAGGCTCAGCAAAATAAACGTTCCCAAAATGAACAGAACATATGTAAGCTAAAAGCACAGCTTATTCAATAACCAGCTATTCATCTCTATCGAAATCGGAAAGTTGGAGTGTCGGGCACTGCGCTTCCTGACAGTGCCCTTAGCGGTTCAGTTTCACAGTCTCGTGATTTTTCAGGCCATGTAATGACACGAAGCGAACTGAATTTAAAATGAATATTCCCTTCAAAATCCACGACAAATTCGCCCGAAGCTGCGGCTATTGCCCTAAAAAGACCGGAAATTTCGGATTTTTATACAATTTTGCCATTTAAAATCGTTTTCAAAAGGATTTTAGACGATAAAACATCGTATTTTAAATCAACCGAATTGTCAAAAGTATTATTCAGATGCTCAGACGTTTAGAAAAATATTAACTCATGGCCCTCTTCTAAAATTTTCACTTGACTTTCCCAAATCAAAGGATGCCGCTGCAAGATGAGTAGCTGGTTATTGAATAAGCTGTGCTAAAAGTTAGATATGTTATTTTCTTTTACAAATTAATTACAACCTATCACATAATAGACCACCTAGTTAGTTAAATAATATATATCATTCTTTACGTTTATCCCATCTTCCCGTCTACATGCAATGATCCAACTTTTACACAGCACTTCTTTTTTTGGGGAACGAAAATATCTAATACTAGTGCCTTGACTAGATTTAGTGTAGTTATTACACTTTGCCACAGCACATCCAGGCATTTTGGAAAACAAATAAAAAACATTCACAGTTAGAAAACCACGATGTCAAGTTGTACAAACGTACAAATGCATATAAATCGAATGTAGTCGTCTTGATTTTCTTACGCAAACTACGTCAATGCGCGAACTCGACGAGTTTTGGCTGCCTTGGAATACTATACCGTTTCTCCTTGTACCGTGATCACGAAGACATAGCGCGAATACAGTCGCTCGTGTCATCGCCACATACACTAGATGGCGTTGGTGTCGTAAGAGAGAGAGAGAGAGAGGGAGGCGTCGCACGCAGTATTTCGTCATCGGGAACGATTCTAGACCGGCGTGACCTAGCCGCTAATTGAGCAGTTCAGTTCCACGGTCTCGTGATTTTTCAGGCAATGTAACGACACGAAGCGAACTGAATTTAAAATTAATATTCGCTTCAAAATCCACGACAAATTCGTCCGAAGCTACGGCTATCGCTCTAAAACGACTCGAAATTTCGGATTTTTGTACAATTTTTCCATTTTAAATAGTCTTTAAATGGATTTTAGACGATAAACATCATATTTTAATTAAACGAGCTGTCAAAATTATTATTCAGATGCCCAAAGCACGGCACATATAACAACCAGCAATATTACTCGACCTGTCAGGCGAAAAATTAAATTTGACCTTGCTAATTATATGTGCCGTGCCCAAAGAATAATTAATTCAAGGCCCTCTTCTAAATTTTTCACTTAACTTTCCCAAATCAAAGGATGCCGCCGCAAGATGAGTAGCTGGTTATTGAATAAGCTGTGTTATTTTATTATGGACATTACACTTCCATAGCAACCAACCGTTCCAACAATTGCGATT
This sequence comes from Pissodes strobi, assembly GCA_016904865.1. Lineage (NCBI taxonomy): Eukaryota > Metazoa > Arthropoda > Insecta > Coleoptera > Curculionidae > Pissodes > Pissodes strobi. The sequence goes on from MU185151.1 coordinate 37,259, forward strand.
TCTATCAAATTTTATTTCAATTTATCACTACAGGAAAAATAAAAAGATTGTGGGAATTGTAATAATTTGCAAATATAAAATATATAGTCCAAGAGCCAGTGACGCACGTTTCATGAAGTGTTTGATGCACCTTGAAATTTTGTGTAGTAGTATCTACTGGATAGATAAGCAGGTAAACATGTGTTGGCCTGACCTACCTGGGAACACCAGGTACTGCGCATAAGAGAAAGGTGTAAAAAAATATGGCCCGAAACACCAATCGAATGTTAAGGTAATTTAAAACATAGAAATAAATAAGGCAGACAGTTTTGAGGGGGTTAACATTTAACAAATACACCCCAAATTTGTTTTTTTTAATAATACAAAATGAAGTGTTTGAACTCGAGTCGCCGACGTGAAGGCTAACCATGCAAACCCCTAGACCACCAGGGCACATACAAACGACTGGTTGCATCACGAAGACATGGCTCGCACGCAGGAATGAAAGTGACATTGTCTTATTATCCGCAATGGCTGTTAATCACGTCATTCACGTCCTCTTATTCAACTGTACCGGCTATACATTTTCAATTGATATTTTGGAGTAGAATTAAAAATATTTAAAGTTCTGTCAGGACTAAGCAACCAGCCGAATGTTTTTGTGCTACCCTATAGAACTGGCCCTGCAGTTTGGCAAATCGTTCGGCAACTCGCTCGCCTTTTCCCGCGCGGTGTCGCTAAATTTGCACGCATTATAGAGGATGAGCGCTCGTCTTGCTGTTGTTCGTGGAGTCATCCACACGTCCAGACATTTGTGGTTCCCCTTTAACAACGTCTGGAGATTGTGAGAGTGAAGTTTTGTTTCGCCTTTCACCTAGTAAGCAAGTGATATTTTGTATTGTGGCATTTTTGCGTATATTGAATATTGTTTACATACATACATATTCATTATTTAGGTTAGTTTGGGTTATTATTCCCTTCGTTGGTTAAGTGACACGGTCCAACACCTCCGCTTCCGTGGTTTCTTTCTCTTTTTTAAAAGCATTGTCATAGAATCATCGCTATATTCATGTTTATTTTCAAACTAAACTTTCTGGCGAATATACGGCGTTTCCCTCTTTTTCGACCGCAGTTCGGCAATGCCCGCATGTTAGGATGAAAAAGCGAACCCCGTTTGGCTGGATTCGGTAGTTGGCGAACATTCGCAGTTCGCCGACTGCCGCATGTGCGGCCCCGGCTTAGAGCGAACATGGAAAAGAAAATTCCCACTTTTTCCGTCGAGTGTGCTATGAATGGTCATGGAAACCGAAGATAAATAAATGACAGTCGTGCGTTTGTTACAGTTTGTTGCTGGCCCTCCTGTTCTTAATATGCCCGAAGCCGAATATAATATGTCAAAACTGACAGTCATTTGGAAATTTCAGAATAAGTATAGAGAAAAATGTGCATTTAATTTTAAAAAATGCGGCTGTAGAAAAAGTTTTGTGTGTTTTTCGAGCGCAAAGTAAGATTGCCGTTTTCGAAAGGTTACTACGCTCCGTTACGCATCGCGCATTAACATACTTTCTCAAGCGGCAAGAGACTTCCGGTCATGTTAGCATCTATCTCGGAACACACTCTCAAAAAATACACCATTTGCTATAAAAATGGTGGATATTTTCCTTAAGAAATAAGCCGTATTCGATTGAGACTGGAGATCAGTTCAAAATGAACTGAAACTGAACTGATGTTTCAGTTCAGTGAGCCAAGGTCAAATGAAATTATGAAATCAATTAAAGAAAAGAACCGATTGACAATTATTGACATTTAAATGCCATCATTTACCTGAACTACTGAGCCGATCTAAGTTATCCCGGTCCATTTTCGGTTCACTTACAGGTGAGCTGGATAACTTCTTAGGCAGTGGGGGCAAAGTGATATTTTTACAATCGAACACGAATCAATTCAGTTAGATCGATCTGAATCGATCCAAAGTAGTGAATCGAATACGGTTATAAGTACGATCCATACACTTATAAATTGGATTTAGTCTTATTATTTATTCTGGAAATATGTAATGCAAGGCTTTCGTATTTAAGTCTTAATTTTTATAAGTCAGCCTTATCATTGATTTTTGGGATCAATTAAGAAGATGAAAATATTAAACGATTCCTTTGAGAGGTGTTTATTTACAATAAGAAGCCAGCAACATCTAGATATTCTATAACGCGGGATCCTGCTTCTGTATAAGATTTTTTGAGTAGATTTTTTTCCTTTGGATTCCTTAACTCTTAATGATTTAGCATTTAGCTCAGAAACTAGTTACATGGTTCGTCTTTCCCTCGGGCCAATGAGTTCAGACGATTTCACAAATATCTATAGATAAGATATACCGCAATGATAAAGAGGATTGAAATAAAATTCTGAAAGATTAAAAACATCTGGCGATGGCGTTGAAAAAATAAACCACTAAGTATATTTAGTATTTCCTTTCTTCCTAAACAAACCAGAATTATATGTGGCCTTGACAGTAGTACATTATATAAAAATAACGGAATCATACCAACCACTTAAATAATGGTTTGTTCTAGCAGCGATTTCAAACGGCCCCATGCCATCCGGAGTTTGCGCATAGCGATATAACCGACACTTATATCGCTATGCGCAAACTCCGGATGGCTTTGTACCGTTTGAAGTCGCTGCTAGAACAAACCTATTACATCAATATTAACTCATAAACAACCCCACCATGCGGCTTTTACACAGACTATTAGTCGATGGATCAAGGGGATCTTAACCAAGAGTGACATTGATACTAGCATCTTTAAAAGTCATAGTATAGGCCATGCAGCAACTTGGGCCGCCTTTAAGTCGGGTTTGGATTTTAATTTAATTCGATAGAGGTACACTGTTTTTAACGAATACAATCTACCGTTAGCCAGTTAGCATAACAGTTTTGCTGAATGCATATTAGGTAATATAAATATTAATCATCAAGGAGGGGCTATAAAAACCGGTTGTAACGTTTCTATATGACTAACTAAATTAATCAGCATTTTGGTTATGTTCTTATACGTTGGTGTGTACATCTATACCTCTAAGTGTGAGTGTAGTTTCCTTCATACTATAGTTCTGCACTTAAATCTCACTGTGTTTTGCTTTAAACATCTACCAACTATCATGGAAGGACGTAGAAGCGAAGACTAATTATAAGATTAATCGGCTTACCTGTAAGGGAGATTAATCTTAATTTTTCGAGCTTCGTAGTCCTTCTATAATAGCGTCCACCACACTCTTATACGTAATCCCAGACCAGTGCGATTTGTTTCGTCACAAATGAACTGATGGATATGGCTTGGTACGGGGCGGGCCTGGGTGATTATTTACTTGTCACATTCTTTAAACTCTGTGCGCTTATAGAACATAAAATGAGACCTACCAACTATCATATAGAAGGACTACGAAGTTCAAATAATTAAGATTGATCTTCCTTACAGGTAAGTCGATTAATCTTATAATTTTATAGAATTTTATATCATCTGCAAACGCATCAAGGAAAGGATTGGTTGTATACGTTTATAGGTCGATAATAAATATATGAAAAAGGAGAGGAGAGAGATGGCACTGTTGCATCTTTGACATGTCATAAATCCGGCAGGTTTGCGAGATTTCAGTTCATAGTGCAGTCGTGAATTTAAGGCGCGAGATCGGCTAGCTATGTGAGGTGACGCATGTCTTCGCGATGCAACCAGTTGTTGGCGGCCTATGGGTCTGCATGGTTGGCCCTCACTATGACCACCCGGGTTCAAAACCGTAGGGCCATATACTTGCCAATTGCAGGTCTTTAAATCGCATGCATTCACAAGTGCACTACGAACTAAAATATCGCGGCCGGTTTGAGAGAAATGCGATTTGTACTTTCCTTTTTTAAATTTTTAAAGGCATCTGATGACCTACATTTCATTGCTGCCAAAAAAAATGTCAAAATATGTAAATACTTCAAATTTATATGGCAGAATAGACAAGCGTTTGGCGATCGGTCGTAATTTTCGATGTCACATGCGCCATGGCGAAACATGAATAATAGGTATTATTAAGGCTTTGTATGACCCTCCGTTCGCTACGGGGCTCAACCAACAAAAACTAACCCAAAATTAAGAAAAAAAGGTAAATTAATAAAGAACCAACATAACCTCAAAAAAGGTAAACAAAACATCTGTCGCGACCGACGGGAATCGAACCCGCAGCGCAGGAATGACAGGCAAGCACTCTGCCCTACTACACCACTGAGGCGTTGAAGAAGATTTGCTAGAACGTAGAGACATGGATAATTCCGGTATTTCGTTCTTGTTTCGACAGGCGCTTGTGCATAATAGCTCCTAAAAGTTTAGATGGGAAATTGCAAACCATAATTCTCTAACCTTTGGGGTCTAGAGCATGTCAAAAATAAAAAATTTTCAGTTTTGAAAACGCCTCCATGTTGTTTTGTATGCTAATAGAACCGTCTAATATTGTGGCATCATAAGGTACTCAATGATACGTTTGAAATTAGGTATCGCAAGTCACACCTTTCTATTTAAAAGTTCCAAGATGGCGCTCGTCCTCCATTTGTCGCGACCGACGACGGAATCGAACCCGTAGCGCAGAAATGACGGAACTTCTACTTACTACACTACCGAGGCATTGAAGGAATTTCGGTAGAACGTAAAGACATGGATAATTCCCATACATTCGGCTATACTACGCATGCACGGTTTCGCATCGAAAATTTAGTAGGAGGCCTAGACACTTGTGGATAATATATAAAGACGCGCACTGTATATTTTCTCATATATATGCTCCTAATATGACGACCATCATTTGCATTTTTGCACAGCAATGCGTAAAAAAGTGGTTTGATTTTTATTTGCATAAGGAATTTCCAAATGTATTTTCCGTTCGCCCTCTTTAGACTTTTGTCAAATCTAAAATAATACCAACAAACATGTTTTCTTTTACTGACGGCTACGCTGTCAACATTAATGCTGATTGGCTGTTTTCAGTCGAAAATGTAAATATTACGTTGACTTCCATGTCTTCGCGATGCAACCGCTTGTTTGTATATCCCCTGATGGTGTAGGGGTTTGCATGGTTGGCCTTCACTTCACTTCAAACCCCATTGGTCTTTTTATTATTATTTTTAAGGATATATATCTAAACTGTTTTTTTCTTGATTTTGGGTATGTCTTGGGTTAGCACTTGGTTAGTTTCCTTTCCTTGAGCCCCCGTAGCGAGCGCAGCGAGCGGAGGGCCATGCGAAAAGTGAAATATTACTTGTTGTAATACATGTAAAACATGGCGTGGAAATCTAGCCAATCAGCGTTAATATGTTGACCGCGATCCTTAGCCGATCGTTTTCTTTTAGTTTTTACATTAACCGCGTTTATACATATTCTTTATATTTTTAAATTTCTATTGAAACTAAAACAATATTATAAATTGTACACTTATAAAGTTTAAACAGTTGATCCGAAAACGAAATGCCGCTGAAAAACATGAGCTGAAAGACTTATGAACGTTTCAAAATATAGTTAACTACCAAAAATCATTAAAATATATTTTCCAATCCTAGCGTTGCACGCATACGTAAAACAACAGACAGAGCAGGTCATTCAGAAATTACCAAATGTTTACATGCCAACATTAGAAATATTAACGTGAAGAGGGGATAAAGTAGAGAAAGAAAATGATGAAGATGACGGCAGAAGCGCTCCAAATAAAAAAGCATATTTTAAATTAAACGAACTGTCAAAAGTATTATTCAGATGCCCAGACGTTTAAAACTTTATCCCAAATCAAAGCATGCCGGCTCAAGATGACCAGCTGGTAGTGAATAAGCTGTGTCCATAGGTTGATGTTATTCCTGATGGTGGCATTAGATTTTCGTGTCGAATTTATGCAGTGAATTAATCCACTCCGATGAACCTGCCAGTAAGTATTATTAAAGAATCCTAACTAATATTATAAATGCGAATAACTGAATGTGTTTGTTTGTTTGTTTCTTACGCTTTCACTGACCGTAGAGAAAATAGTGTATGCATCTCTCATTAAATGGCTACTAAGACCAAAGACATATAAAAAAGAATGTCTTTGATTAAGACACACGCATTTCGTAATTCTCATACTCGTGTATTATGTACACATATTTTTTTTAAGAAGCAACCAACGCGATAACAGTGTACTTCATTTTGACGTTACATAATAAATTCACATACACATGCAGAGCACTTAAAAAAATGTTCAGCATTATTTCCGAATTGAAGAGTTTTCTTGTAACTATACTAGGCTCATACAAAATTGCAAGTCCGGTCCCGTTTAATTCTTAGCGGGCCGCCATAGCCTGGCCGTCGGCTGCTGCATTGGTGGGGATGATATGCGCGTAAAAGTTTATTATTTTTACAACATAGGAATGAAGCGAGAGTGGGTTTGCTGTATGTTATATATGCTGTGGTTAAACTAAGGTATGTTACCATTGTTTTAATAATGATGCTGTAAATAAGTGGCAACGAGCTGCCTCCTATAGATGAATATTGCTTAAAGTACTTATGCATTCCTGCAACCTCAGTAGAAAGTGAACGGACTTCCGCAGTGCTACTGGTATAATTATTATTTCAGACCGTAGATCCCGATTATAGTCAAGCAATGCTGGTAAATTGACCTTTTTGCATAAAAACGTATTTCTCTAACTTTATTATAATGTACTCTAATATGATTAAAATAGAGAAAAATTCATTTTGGTATCATTTTTTTAAGTTAAGACCAAACACAGACTACAAAATACAACAAGTTGAAGTTAGTATAGTATAGTGTATATTTCGCTTCACGCATGTCCCTCTACTCGCTTTGCTCGCTCTGGGGGCGCCACTAAGTAAAACTAACCCAGAACCTGTCAAAAAAGAAAACAACTAAAAATATTTGCATTTTCGTCTGACTCGTGCGCACTTGTCAGAATGGTTTGTAACCCCTGATTGCTAAAGGCAAATCGACGACGCTACCACGGCTTTACCACTAGACTTTAGCGATCAGACCGCAGGGAGCTTCGAGCGTCATGCAAAAGTAGGGGCACATATTACAATAAGTAATATTTCACCTTTCGTGTGGCCCTCCGCTCGCTACCGCTCGCTACGGGGGCTAAAGAAAAGGAAACTAACCAGGGGCTAACCCAAACGTAACCCAAGACATACCTAAATTCAAGAAAAAACTGTTTGCTAACCAAAACTAACCCATGACATACCCAAAATCAAGACAAAATTGTTTAGAAACTTAACCGTAAAAAAAAATAAAAAAAAGCAACGGGGTTCGAACCCGAGCCGCCACCAATATCCACAGAATCGAGACCCAACCATCTAAACCCCTATACCAACACGACTTATGCTGAATACCATATATGTAACAAGCTGAATACGGATTGCATCACGAAGACATAACGTGAATACAATCGCTCGAGTCAACACCATATACACTAGATGGCGTTGGAGTCGTAAGAGAGAGAAGGAGGCGTCGCACGAGTTTTGGTTAGCAAACAGTTTTTTTCTTGAATTTAGGTATGTCTTGGGCTACGTTTGGGTTAACCCTGGTTAGTTTCCTTTTCTTGCGCCCCCGTAGCGAGCGCTAGCGAGCGGAGGGCCATTCGAAAGGTGAAATATTACTTATTGTAATACGTGCCCCTACTTTTGCATGACGCTCGGAGCTCCCTGCGGTCTGATCGCTAAAGTCTAATATCTAAAGTCAAAGTCAAAATATGCTTTATTATCTGAAGAATATATACCTTCTTGTAGACAAAGCGTAGATCTAATTCTAAATTATACAGTACTGGTATACAATGTTCGTTCTACATGAAATACAAAAAAAAAATAGACAAACCTTTTTATACATTGAAATTACTTATCCATATAACAATATACATTTCTTCATATCTAAATAAAATAAAATCAAATCAAATATTATCCGAGAAAAACTCTTCAACATTATAATATGCTTTTTCAGTTAATATTTTTTTCAAATCTTTTCTGAAAGTTTTGGGACAGGTCAGCCTTCTTAATGAACGTGGAAGGTGATTAAATAACTTCTTGCTTTCATAAAAAATAGAATTTTGAGTTAACGCGGAAGTTGCTATCGGGAGGGTATATAACAAGAGCGTGTATAATTATTGTTACTTGCAATTATCAAGGAGTATTTCTTGTGCATCATACAAGCAGTTTCAAGAATAAAGACTGAAGGCAGAGTTAATATTTTTTCCGCGATGAAATATGGCTTACATGATTCCCTACCTCTGATATTGCAAAGATATCGGATAGCCCGTTTCTGTAAAACAAATACGGACTGGAACAAACCCGCTGAACAGTGACCCCAAAAGCAAATTCCATACCTTATGTGTGAATCTATTAATGCGAAATAAGCATTTCTTGCTATTTGTTTATTAAGTTGATTTGAAATTGTTTTTACTGCAAAGCACCCTGAAGCTAGTTTGGATGTGCTCAATGTGTGTGTGACATTTCAATTTCTCATCGATGACTATTCCTAGAAATTTATTACAATGAGTTTTTAAAATGGGTTCAGTGTTGAGTTTCACATTCTCCAGGCTACATTTAAAATTGATAATATTAGTCTTGGACACATTAAAAGACAAACAATTACAATCACGCCATTCCTTTACCCTATCTAGGTCCTAGGTCATGATTTACCATTTCAGATAGAACCTGTGCATCTTTGTTATGCCCCAGCAAGGTAGTATCATCTGCAAAAGAGGTACACTTTCCATACTTAATTATTGTGGGGAGATCATTCACATAAAGAAGGAAAAGAAGATGTCCGAGGACAGATCCCTGAGGTATACCTTCCTTTAGGCTTAACTCATCCGAGACTTGCTCACCAATGGCTTTACCTTGATTTCTTATAAAGACAATGCCTTGGTCATATAATAACTATAACAAAACATATGACCTTCGCATTTCGTCACTATCGATTAAAAATCAATAGTAGAATATTACAATATCGGGAACTATCAAAGACTAGACATCTCTATTTTTATATGTCATTGGGAACTAGCGATGGCCCCGACTATCGATAGTTCTCGACCTCTAACATTAGATGTCGTCACTACCATTCCTACATGCCGGAGCCAAAATCTGAACATAGTATTTTCTGCTACGTTTCGAGTCCCGCCTCCTCCTGCTAAAGCCTCGTTCTCAGAGCGTCGACGTGTCGCCAGCGACACTTGGGTAACCAATAGAAGTCGAGCATTTATTGTCAGCCGCTCCCCGCTCTTTTGTCGCCAGCGACAGAACACCAGTTAAATTTATTTTAACTTTTTCTCGTGTCGCTGCGGCAAGTGTTGTTGTGAAAGCTATATTTGTTTGGGATTTGCTGTTTTCTTGACTCTCATTAAGAAGTTATGACAATCTCAAACCTTTATTTAAATGGAATACCCTGTAATTATTGTCGATATTTTGTTTGTTACAAAAACATTTGATGTATCGCGTGCAAATTTCTGCTCATTTCTTTTTAAGTTATTTACAATGGTAAATCACTCACAAATTTAAAGCGATATAAATTAAAATCGGTTTCAGATAGAAAATTAATAAACTTTAGTATCCTAACTATTAAAAAATATATTTTAATGTATATTTTAAATACCGTCACTTTTTTGACAGATTTAGGCGTAACCTGACATTGGTTGAAGTGCGTATCATTGGGTCAACAACGGTGATTATCAAATTTAACAGATTTACACAAACAATTTTAATACATTCGGGAACATAAAAACGTAACGTAACCTCTTCAAGCTGCCAAAATTCAAAATAAATCGAAAGTGCCGCCATTCAGATTCGCGCGACACGCGACACCTATCGACTGTCAAATGGTGTCGCCGGTTTTCAGCTGCCGAAGTGGAGGGGATTGTCGCTGGCGACACGTCGAAGCTCTGAGAACGGGGCTTAACAGTGCTAACCCCTTCCATTTAATTTACCAGTGGTAAAACGTCACTTTCTTTTGATTTCTCTAGTCGTTTGCCGTTGCCGAATTTGGAAAAACTTTATCTGCAAAAGATTATCGTAATGAGAATAAGGTGAACATTAATAGCTTGTTCGGATTTATCTCCAAAACAGTGTAAATAGTGTGTTTATTATTCGTGTTATGGAACTACCGACGCCCTTTGTGTTGTGATTCATTATTTGACAGTTCAAAACATTTTTTAGGTGAGCATATTTTTTTTATATCTTTTTGTACCTATTTAATATTTACAAGTAAAGTTATTTCGGATTGCTGATTTTTACTTTTAAACGCTTTGCATGCTCTCATTGTGTATTTCTGTTTACTTATATCAGATAAGTATTTGATGACTGTTGGGTATAATTTATTTATATTTATTATTCAATGGCTATGTTATGCACATTATAATATGTATTTGAATCATCTCCATTTATTATAGGTATATTTATTAAAAACTAGATTAATATATACATTTCTAGTTGTCATGCTTTCTAAGAATATAAATGTAACTAAACTGGATGTTTTGCAACAAGAACAAATAGAGTTAATAATTTCAGTTTGGACCTTAATAATTTTCAATTTTGTTCATTTTTAATATTATAATTAGTTGAATATATTATGTTTCCTGTAGTTGTTGTTGAGGCATACCTATTTCGGTAAATATTTACTTTGAGCACTTTTCGAATTTTGCAAAAATTTTTTATGTGACGTGTAGAAGACAGTATTAGAAGTGTTTTGTGACACGTTACATATTGCGCAAAACACTTTTGACGCCAAAAATTGAAAAATAAAAATCATAAATGAGGCCATTTAGGAAGACATTTAAACGCGAACTCTCCCAATTTGACATAATGATGAAAATTTACTTGCAATGTTGTCACACTTGACTAACATTCTTGATTTTCAAGTAGGTAAATTTCATAGGGCAGGTGCATAGAATATCAATTATTGAAATTACTTACATGGAAATGGATGAAACACTAATGGGTAAAGCGCCGCTGCATTTTTCCAAAAAACGTGGAATCGCTTTGTATAGTCCCCGATTATATTTTCTTTTCTCAATTTTCGCCTCGTCAATTTCTATAATTTTTCCTTCGCCCCCAATGATCTCACTGTGTCTTCATTACCCAAACTAAGCAAAACCAACCCAAACTAATTGAATCTAACCAAAACTAACCCAGACTAACCCTAATTAAGCAAAGTAAAGAGACAAGCGTGCTACGCGCGCTTGTGTTTTCACCAACTCATACTAAGCAAAACCAACCCAGACTAACAAAAACTAACCCAGACTAACCCTAATTAACCAGTTATTACCCGAACGAAGCAAAACCAACCGAAACTAACCAAAACTAACCCAAACTAACCAAAACTCACCCAGACTAACCCTAATTAAGCAAAGTAAAAAGGCAAGCGCGCTACGCGCGCTTGTCTTTTTACTAACCCAAGCTAAGCAAAACCAACCCAAACTAACCCAGACTAACCCTAATTAAGCAATGAAAAGAGGCAAGCGCGCTACGCGCGCTTATCTCTTCACTAACCCAGGCTAGGCAAAACCAACCCAAACGAACCCAAACTAACCAAAACTAACCCAAACTAACCAAAACTAACCAAAACTAACCCAAACTAACCAAAACTAACCCAAACTAACCCAGACTAACCCTAATTAAGCAAAGTAAAAAGACAAGCGCGCTACGCGCGCTTGTCTTTTCACTAACCCAAGCTAAGCAAAACCAACCCAAACTAACCCAGACGAACCCTTATTAAGCAATGTAAAGAGGCAAGCGCGCTACGCGCGCTTATCTCTTCACTAACCCAGGCTAAGCAAAACCAACCCAAACGAACCCAAACTAACCAAAACTAATCCAAACTAACCCAAACTAACCAAAACTAACCCAAACTAACCAAAACTAACCCAAACTAATCAAAACTAACCCAGACTAACCCTAATTTGGCAAAATAAAGAGACAAGCGCGCTACGCGCGCTTGTCTCTTGCTTAACTTAAACTAAGCAAAACCACCCCAGACTAACCCTAATTAATAAAAAAAGAGACAAGCGCACTACGCGGGCTTGTCTTCGGTATCCCAGATTAAGCAAAAATAATCGAAAGTAACTTTAATTAACCAAACAAGAGCATTGAGACGAGCGCGCTATGCGCTTGACCAACCCCGCCTAACACAAAACCATAATTATCCCAAATTAACAAAACGAGCGCGCTACGCGTGGTACTTTCTTAACTAATCCAAATATACCAAACAAGGGCGCATTTGTCTCTCTCTCTTTTGGTCGTTAAATAGCGAGCGTCTTGCCTAACTCAAAATAGTGAATTATTATTATTATTATTTATTATTTTAATAAATACAAAGTACTTCTGAATCACCATGTATAAAGTTTGGTTGAATGTATCCAACAAGATACCGTATTTTAGAACCGAACAGAAATTAGACTTGGCAACACCTATTCATAGAATGACAGCTGGCTGAGCCGTGCTAAGCTAACTAGATGCTAGATCACATAATTTAAGAAATCGAAATGCTGAAAGCTGAAATAGTGTCATGTTGACGTGCCAGAAATGTTATCATTTTAAAATGCAAAAGAAAACAGTTATATTTTTGGTTTTTAAGAAAAGAAGCTGGTAAAATTACTTATTCTTGTATCGCTATTACGCCTGCCTTGCTTTTTGCTTGCGTTTTTCAGATCCGTTTGGACCGTTGCGTTGTGTTAAAAAAGAGAAGGTGAAATAATGAGTGTGCGAGAGCGAGATAGTATAAGTTTGGAACATGTCGGATGGTTTAACATAACTGCATTTTGTAAACTTTGATATTTTTTTCTGATAAGTAGAAACATTTGCGCAGCATTTAATGTGTGGGAGATGGTAAGAGAAGTAACGTAGAATATGTCAGTATTTTTATTTTTGTGGTAGCCAATAAGTGCGCAAAGTAAATATTGACCCCTATTTCATTTGAGACAAAATTAAACGTCAATGTTTTGAAGTTTAATTTGTTATTTTCTTATTCAAATTACACACAATGTTATGCACATGTGCATCATTTTAAATTAAACAACATGGACAACTCAGAGGAAAAGTCAAACTAACCAAAGCTTACCAAGTCATTGAAGGCTAAAAAAAACAGCCATAGTCATCCAAAATATATTCATAACTTTTTACCTACCTACCTTTTTGTAGTAGAATTTATCAAACTATCAATATATGCCAAAAATTTATCGAAAGCATCCTTAATGATTAATTGTAATACTTAAAAAGGGTTAAATTTTGTTTAACTGGAATTTTGTTGATTTTAAAATCGTTTTTTTTTACTCTACAAACTCTCCTGATCACGGAAATAAATTATTTTGCTGCAGAAAGGCAATATACATTTGTTTAAATTATTATCTTTATTTATTTATTTATTTGAAGTGCGCTTTTCATGACATAAATGAGGTAATGCAAACTAACCCACACTAACTTAAATTAAGTAGTCAAAATTATCTCAAAGGAACCAAACTAACCTAAAAGGACGAAATAATAGATATTTTCCATATGGAAGTTAACCTTGAAGAAATAGTATGTAGCTGAAATCTTGTACAGGGTTTCTGGTTAAGTATATTCAGAATGATAGCTAAAATCTTTATTTGGAGAGTTGGCATAGCCCATCAAATTTAAAAGTTTTAGGGCTTTACCTGATATGTAAAATTTCCTAAAAAAAAGAAACAATTGCTGATCAAGTATGTAAAAAATAAACATCAACTTCATTATTTTAAATGTCACACCCATATATGGTGTGTATAGATAAGGTTTGAAAGATTGATTGATTGATACCTCTATCTTCAAAACTAACTCAGTGTTGCCAGAGCGGCAAAGCCAAAAATCGCTACAACCGGTGTGAAAAGTCGCTACTTTGTCGCTATCCTAAGTATCCTAGTATCCTAAAAAAAAAAAAAAGAATAGGTTTTTTTATTTTGCTGCATAAAATTGGAAGGGAAAAATAGTTAATAAAATCGTAGGAGAAACAAAATAGTGTTTTCACTAAAACTAACAACATAACACACAACACATCAAAAACTAATTTAATTAGTCGTATTTTGGTTATCATGTATTAGTTAAAGATTGATTAGCAGTTGGTATAAAGTATACTGCCTATAGCAGAAGGTAAATGCACTAAATTGCGTTTAGGCAGACGGACACACAAATTATGGAACATGGAATAAAAACAAAAGGTTTTGACCAGAACGATCGATTTCGGGAAAGTCCCGGACCCCGGGCCACAACTGATGCGATCTAATCCGAGCCGAGCCGATAGAGCAGACATGACAGTGGCTCCCGGTCCTCAATTATAATTTGAATATCAAGATAAATACGATAATTCCAAATCGCAAAACAAAACAGTGATTAACAAAACTTCCTACCCTAATTCAAAATTCGAAAAAGTCGCTACAAATAGGCTTGTTTTTGTAAATCGCCGCTATAATAAATAATAATAATAATAATAATAATAAACATTCTTTATTGCCAACAAAATCACAAGGGGTGACAAAGCAACGTCAGACAAGGTGATAGAAACTATCATTAAGTATAAATTCCTACAAATTACAATTATCATGCTGTTTGAACTTAAGAAAATGCAAATATAAGTTATGTTATGAAAAATAAATGTAACATTACAATCAGTAAAACTGTAATATCTAATGATGATAATTGTCTATGAAATTAAAATTATTAAAGCTGATGTAGGATGTAGATTAAAATTATAAAGCTTAGAAGGTTAAAAAAAATATATCATATAAATATTATAAAACTTATAAAGATAAAGGTAAAATTGGACACCACAGATTAAAAAAGTTAACACTATACTACCAAAGTTTAAAACATATACTAAAAGTTAAAACAAGTCTGGGTTAGGACAGAAAATTAAAAGAATAAAAACATCTAGTTTTAGCATACAACACAACAGATTTTCTAAAAAGATTTACACCAGTGATATGTCTCACAGTCATCAAAAAGTCGCTATTTTCGCGACAAGTCGCTACGAATGGCAACACTGAACTAACTGAGAAAAATGACAAGAACTGTTATAAGATGAATGCATTATGCATTAGATCAACACATTATTTAATATTGTTCTCTTTCTAATACATTGATCTTATGGCACAGTTTTTGTCCCTTTTCTCAGTTATTTTTGAAGATAGTATCAAGGTATCAAACCTGATATATTCAAAATCAGCAATGAATGCACTATTCGATAAATGAACCATATCAGTATGGGGTGTGCCATTTAAAATAATGAAACTGATGTTTATTTTTTACATATTACAAATTTATATTTTAATTATATTATTTAATCGTTAATAAATATGGCAAAGAGAAGAGGACCCAAATTGCTACCTTGTGGTACCCCTGATGTTGGTACAAAACATTTAGATAAACTGTTCCCCACTTTAACCTGATTTAACCTGTCTGCGAGGTACGACTTTAGAAACACACAAGCTTTAGAGCTAGAGCTGAAGTTAAATTTGCTTAGTTTTTTGATTAGTATGGAGTGATCTATTTTGTCAAAGGCTTTGGTGCAGTCAGTCAGAATGATATCTAATTGAGTTTTGTTACTAATGGCCTCTGCTGCAGAGTTTGTAATTATGGGACTTAATCAACAAATACCATTGTATTTCTATGACTAATAAATACTTTACTCAACTTTACTCTCGATTTTCCGCGAAAAAAATGCAATGCAATGTTTTTGAAAGCTTGCAGAGGAAATTGCCATATTTTCATGGAGTTTTTAAATCATTTTGGATCCAATTCTCATCCCCATTTTTATGCAGATAAAAATAAAATTGAAACTGATTTCAAATCGATTTGAACTGACAGTCAAATAAATAACATGTCAAGGGCATTCGACAGTATTGACTTCTGGATTTTGCTCGAAAAATTGGAGCGCTATGGAGTGCGTGGAGCAGCCCTGCAGTGGACAAGACTCGTACCTCCTACATTGAAAGCAAAAGGTGGTTAATGAGGCTGAGGTGGTTAAGTACTTTTCCAATGAGGAAGAAATCTTAATGGTTGTACCCCAAGGCAGTGTCATGGGCCCTTTGCTCTTCATTTTTTACATTAATAACTTAGCCAGTGAAATACTGGATAAAAACTCCCACTTCACACATTTTGCTAATGATACCAACCTGCTAATAATTGGGTCGGCACTCTCAGAGCTTCTTGAGATCTCCACAGATCGACTGATAGCAGCACAAGACTGGTTTACCAAGAATAAACTAGTTCTAAAGGCTGAAAAAACAAATGTAATCTGCTTTCGAACCAAGCAAAAAAAATAAGGACATGCATAAAGTTGTTTCTCTCAATGAATCAACACAATCTCTGTTCGAACATACAAAGTTTCTGGGTCTCTACATTGACAAGAACCTTGATTGGATTCAAGATCTCTCAATTGTCTGCAAGAGAGTTAATTCTGCATGTTACTCAATGAGAATACTTTCCAAATATCTAAACTTGCACAATCTAAAAACTGTAAATTTTGCAAACATATACTTACTCAGTCGTTAAATATGGCATAATGTTCTGGGGAGGAAGTAGGAATGCAGACAGGTAGAGCTTTTTTAGCTCAAAAAAGGCACTTAGAATCTTGCTCAACTTAAGAAGGAGAGACTCATGTAGGGGAAGGTTTAGAGACTTGGGACTTCTGACAACTTATGGGCGTTATATATGTGAGTGTCTTTTATTTCTGTTTAGGAATGGGGAGATATTTGTTGAGTGTCATTCACAAAGAATTATTCCAACTAGGTTCACAGGGTTTTGCCCTCCTCAACATAGGCTTACAGCTACTGAGAGAGGTCCTTCACTCGTGTATTAAATTTTTTAACACATTGCCAAATAATGTCAGGCAGCTGGAAACTCTTGGTGCTCTTAAGAAGTCTATTAAAAACCTCCTTGTAGAAATTGAGCCATACACAATCCAAGAATTTCTGAATCATAGACCTGCTGAAGTTTGCAGTCTCCTGCAAACATTGTTTATGATGTGTTGTTTGTTGTTCCTTGTATCTGTGATATTTTAATTGTTCTAGTGTCCATCTGATGTAACCATTTTATCCCATTTTGTTGTTATCTTTTCTTAACTCTTTTTGACTAACGAAATTTTTTTAAAACTAAGTATACAAGCTGTTATAATCCAATTTAAGATCTAGGATAGACTTAGATAGGAAATTCGTTCTGAAATAATTTTTATCTTGACTCTATATGTTCAATTGTATTATGTTTTTGACTATGCAAATTTTCAATAATATAGACCATTTGAATTTGAATTTTGAATTTGAATGTTTTTCCAACCAATCAATCAACTGACTTTGAGACTGAAAACGATTTGAAACCATGTTTTCATGGACAACTGTGCTTTATTTAATAGTTTTCCTGTGAATTTCTTTGCTTATTTTATATCTCGACGGTCTTTATAGTGTTTTATGTTAATTTTGTGGTATTACTGAAATATTTCCGGTCTGTCATATTATTTCAAGTCATATTGGAAGTATTTTCAGCATTTTGAGTTGTTTCAGAATATTTACGAGATACTGTTTGGTTATCATGTGTGTGAATGTATTTTTCAGAAACGTTTCCACGGCTACTATATCACAATTTCTGCTAAGCAGCAATTAAGTACGCGATATTAAGAGGATAATCTAGGAATTAAAGATGCTGTTTTAATCGTACAGTTTTAACTGGACCCATAATAATCTACTACATATTTCACGTCATTCGCAATAAGAAATTAGAAGATGAAGGAGCATAAATTTTATCCACCAATTATAATGTTTACACACATCTCTCTCAACCTCAGCGTATAATTCAGTGGATGACAGCATACTAGCCAAACCGCTATCAAATTAGAAAATATTTTGCAGAAGTTAAACACAACTTCATAGTATATTTTTTTAACAATCATTTCAAATTCTGAAGACCTTCTAATGTCACCACAAACCAAAGTTCAACAAAGATCATTTACTAGTGTTTTTTACCAAAAAATGACAAAATAATATTAGCATTGTCATGTTAATGGCAGATGACCGGTGAAATCACAGGCAAACATATCCTCAGTTTTAGAGTTGGATAACCACATTTCAGGAAACCGTGCTCTGAAACTAACCGATTCTTGAGGAACTTTGTCTATTTCATTATTTTCAGAACACTAAACCACAACTTTCGTATCATGCCCTTAAAATCTTCCACACATTCTCTCTAGTCTCAGTCCAGAATTCAGGGAATGGCATACCGTGAAATTATAACATATTTTGTAGAGGCTACAAATATGAATATTCCAAACCCAAGATTTACAGCTTTATTTGATCTACCTATGTTCTATCTTAATCTAATAATAATGCTTCAGGAAAATAAGCAAATCCAATAATTAAATGAAATGTGCGTTTGGGTAAAAAAGTGTAGTATTTTTTATGCAATAAGTTCTTATGTATTAACCTTTTACTTTCTGTACCTATAAAATCGTTTACTGAATTTTTAATGATTGTAATTGGCAATTCTATTTTCAATGAAAGTAAAAGCTTTCTGTGCACGTTTAGGTATGCAACAAATCTAACTACTATTAAAATTCTCATAAGGCTTTTGATATCAACAGAATGGTTTGATGCATTGTAGGAAAATAGTGCTGCTTTTTGTATTGCATAAGTAGATATACTTTTATTGAAAGGAGAAAAAATACTAAACAACCAAGAATCACTACCGCAAGTTGATTATTTAATCTTAAAGGGCTACTTTAATTTATGTTCAAATTACAAAGATTCTCACCTGCTTATATAAATTATTAATATATTCAGAGTATTCACCCAATTAAGATAGACAAGCCTATGCCAATTATTTTTTCTTAATTTTTTACTCTCCTTCAGGTATTTAAAAGTGCATTCGTGTTAGCCACACTTTTAAATCATTGATTTTAATATTGTCTTAAACTTCATATGAAATAAAACACACAAATTCATATTATAATATCATTTATTAAATATGCTTACATAGATATTAAATAACAAAGTATTTTGAATTGCAAATACTATCAAATATGGTTCTAAAATAAAACTATCAAATACTTCAATTAATTATAATTAATTGATATGTAAAAAAAAATGTTATTGTTAAATCCAGTATTTAAACCAAAACATGATAATATTTTTAAAACTATACATACTTACATTTTAGTTGAAATTAAAAACAATTTAATGTCACCACCTATATCTTAATTTTTGGGGTTTCCTGAAAAATCTCTTGGAAGTAGGTATTTAATTCTAAAGATTCATCATACTTAATGAGTTTTAGACGCTGGTATTTAACCAGTTTTCCAAGTAGCCAGAACTTCCATAGCTCAATTATGTCTGATACTTATGTCTTAAATATACTAAGGTTAGTTTGGGTTAGTGCAAATTCCTTGTGGGAAGCCAAAGACATGGAAAATTTATCAAACTTGTCAATTGAAAAATAACTAAAAATGTGTGTGTCTATTTTAAACTGATTTTAAACTGTTTGTATTGTCTGTCTACAAATTGTCATCTGGAAACTCTAAAAACGTTTTGATTATTTTAGAAAATGTATTTCTTTTAACTGGTGTACGGAAAAGTATAATTTTAGCAGGTGATTTTAATATTAATTTTGATTCTAACAGTTGTGAAGATATTAAGTTTAAAGATTTCTTAGTTTCCTTTGGTTTTAGGCAGTAGACAGATCATTTTTTCCCAAAACGAGGTGTAAATTGTCTAGATAATGCATTTTTAAATTTTAAAGTAAGGAATAGTAAGGTAGCAACTACAGATTTTAACCTCTAATCACGTAGCTCAAATAATAAATATAGTTTTGATTTCTTTTGCGGATACTTCTGAACATAAAGACATGTAGATCCGAGTGTTCCAGGTTTTTGTGCTTTGATTGCTCAAGTTTCAGAGGATTTTATTGATGATGAGCCACGTATTCTAGACAAACAACAATATTTTTGAATAAAATTGGTCTGATTTAAAAGTGCATTTTTTGACAAAACGGCGCCCAACAATAATAAATGGCATGCCTAAATTTTAGAGACTTTAGAGAACATGTAAATTGTTTAAATGAAATCTATAAAATGATACCAACCCCAGACTTAGTGAAACAGCATAATGATTATGTGACGTGAATATAGAATAGAGATTAAAAAAGCAAAAAATGGCCCATAATGATAAATTAATAAATAATTCAAGTAATCTCTCTTAGACTGTGTGGTCCATTATCGATCAAAAGCGTAAAGTAAATGGGAGAGTGATCGAGAGTGGTATTGGAAAATTTTAATACATATTTTGTAATATTGCACGAGAGGTGGTGAATATTATAATAGGGGTCAAAAACGAAAAATAAGGTTCAAAGGGCTTTTATTTGGATTTAGGGAGATATATTTTATGGAGGTTGGACGCATGAAACATGAAATAAATATATCTTTAATAAAATTATTTAAATAATTTACATATATCCACTAACTGAGTAAACAAATATAGCTCTTAGAAGTGGATATTTTCCAACAGTTTTAAGGCACTAGTAATTCCAATATATAATAAAAAAGGAGATGTGGATAATGAGCGAAATTATAGGCCAATATCTGGCTTCCTTTCTTATCTAAAATATATGAGAGGTGCATGGCGGCACAAATTGTCCAGCATTTTGAAAAATATAAATTTTTTAATGAAGCGTATTTTCCCCTACTAAAGGGGAAAATACGACGTCTGCTATTATACTTTTTCTCATCTATAGTCGAGTCTACAGTGGAAGCCTATGAAAACCTCTATTATGCAAGCACAGTCTTTTGTACCTTTAGCGAGACATTTGATTGTGTCTCACATGAACTGCTCTTGGAAACATTGGCCTATTAGGTATAATTTTAATGAATCTAGCATTCAACTAGTAGAGTCATACCTGTGTGACAGATTTCAAACTGTTCAAGTGGGGGGGCGTGTCATTGGGGAGCCTGGAACTGACTGTTGGTGTACCAAGGGATCCGTGCTGGGTCCCCTTTTATTTCTTATATATCCATATTCTTGACTTACAGGATGGCACTGACTCAGTTAGCTTCAGCCTCGCACTTGAAATAAGTGAAAGGACATGTGAGGCACAAGTGTTAGACAATGGTTTAACAATAATGGTCTGGTGTTTCTTAGGGCTAACAGTGAATCTAACACTAAGTTTTTAAACCTCATGTTGGCTAACTAGCATATAAACTTGCTAGCAACATCTTTCTTTTGAGAAACCCATCCGAAAGTGTGTCCAAGCAAGTCCTGAAAACAACCTACTACATTATGTCACTCATATGTCTTATGCAGTAATAGCATGGTGAAATCCTGCCCAGGCTTGTAGAATCTTTGCCTTGCAGACAAGGACAGTCAGGGTAATAGTGGGTTTGAGATACAGGGATAACTGCCAGAGTGCCAGAAAGTGTTCGGTAGTACGGGAATTCTCACTTTCCTTGGAATTTTTTATGAGTTAGGAGGAATTTGCAGAATTTTGAAACCAATAGTGACCAACATAATTACAATACTCATAATAAAAACAATTTATTAGTACCACAATTTCCCGTAGCAAAAATATACTATTTTCTTCGCGGGTTCATCGTTATGAAGTCAGATAAGCCTATGAGCTTAGTAAGTAGTAGTAATTTATTTCCGAGTTTATTTCATGTTACTTTACAAACCATGTATCACATATGTCATAATTTAAAGAAAAATATACTTAATAACTATCAGATACTCACAATATTTATATTGTTTATGTATATGCGTATTATTAAGAGTATTGTATTGTTTACCAATTTCGCCCAGCATTCTTAGTTGTTCCCAAATAGCTCGTAATTCATCATTAAACCAATTTATATTATTGGAATTGTCAGATCTAACCACGTAGGTTTTTCTGGCACTGATTGGAGATACGGCTTACTTAAGATGAAAAACACATATTGCAAAACATTTGCAGCATTTGATCTTCAATCTTTTCGCTGTTCAGGTATATTGATTATTATGTGCTTATACTTAGATAAAGACCATTTATTATTATTAGACCAGTTCCCATTTTTTCTGTTATATCCAACTGCTTTGTCTTTGGTTTTCGTGTTTCGCTTTCCATTCCGTTCTTTATTCTCACCATTCAAAAAAATCCAGTAGTGAGCTTTATTCCGCCACCACTTCACTTGAGGAATCACGGTCGTCATCGGAGAATATTTCTGATTCTAAATCAGACATTTCAAGTAAAATATTATTCTTCATCTTAGTCCTCGCGAAGGTTAGCGATCTAAGTAGTTATGGTGGTAGTCCTGGAAATTGCGACTTGATAAATAACTGTTGATGTACCAATAAATCATATTTTTGAGCCATGCGCTCTGGCGTCTTTCGACTCAGCTCTCTCCATGAACCCTTTCCATGCTTAGTCTAAGTTTTTCATATTCTGTGCCTCTAATTATAATTATTCTAATTGTTATGTAGTTCTTTTTGTTTTTGCATTCGATTTGAGTCCTGCATTATTTAATTTGTTGGTCTTTGTACTGGTGATTTGCAAATATGTAAGTATGAGGGCTCTATTCTTTTTTCGGTGTAAGTATGTGTCTAGAGTCAAGCTTTAACTTCCCGAGAGGAGAACTAAGATTACCGTCGTGAGATCCAAGATAAGATCTGATCTGATGAGGACTTGTTTCATATTGGTGAAAGGTTTTCTTGCTTGTATTGATGGTCGTATTTCTTTCTTTGATTTGTTCGATTGTTCCGCCGTTAGTTTTCAGGTTTGAATTCAGATAAGTTTTCCAAAATGCAAGTAATTTTGTCTCAGAAGCATTTATATAGGCAGACCGCAGCTTTCCCTATGCTGGATTATGGGATTTATAAGGTGTGGCACGTCAGGAAGATTTTCTGATAATACCACAGTATTAACAGTATATCGAATATTATGGATTATTCTGCCATTTGTCTGAATTCCATCTGAGATCTCATCCAAAGCCACCCTAAATATAGCCACTGCGTATACCTTGAAGGAAACAGCTGCCTTTGAAGTTGCTTGTTCCACTTTGACTTCTGTTTTGTGATGATGCGAATATCTCGTCTGTCGATTCTTGTTGCCCTCAGAATTTGGATCATCTTACCATGTTTGACACAATTGAAGTCTTTATGATAGTCAATGAAACAGACATATACATCTGCGTCCATGTAATTCAAGGAATTTGTGCCCATACATGAACAACTATATTCTTAGATAAAGGTTGCGAATCTATACTTTTATGGTAGAAGTTCTTACAAACTATCCACCCCAATTCAATAAGGTTATATTGGTAATGATATAAGCCTAATCTAAAAACTGTTAAGGTTTTTTTGATAAGGTTTTATCAAGTGTCATAATTAGTTTGAAGCTTGGTTTCTTTGCTCTTTTTGCAAGAAAATGATCGATAGTTATTGAGACATATTTTTAGATAGCCTAAGCTTTTAGAGTAGTATTTTAATTTTGCTATTTAAGCAATATAAAAGCTTCAG
Source organism: Pissodes strobi (assembly GCA_016904865.1). NCBI lineage: Eukaryota > Metazoa > Arthropoda > Insecta > Coleoptera > Curculionidae > Pissodes > Pissodes strobi. Next base: position 60,768 of record MU185151.1, read on the forward strand.
AAACGGCGGCACTATTTTTGTAATGCAAATAATGTGCTGCTCATCCTCTGATGCTATTAAGAAATAATAATCAAAACTCAATATTTACTGCAAGAAATGTAATTGACTGACGACGGTCAAGCAAGAAGAAATCTAATCTAATTATATCGGGAAGACAAGTGACGATGCCCACTAATTATTCAAAATTGTGAGATGAAAATGTCCCTAGTGTGCAGACCAGAAGCACTGATTTGCTCCAAATTATCGCACCATATAAAATATTATCGAGAACCGTATTAATATCCTGCAGAGATTGCTTATACCTAATTCTGTAGGAAACGAAAATAAAAGTAGGTCATTGCTTAGTTTTAAACATAAATTCAAGGATTATATACGTTTTAGAATATTAGAAGTGTAATGTACATGCTCAACTTTCTTGTCTGGTTTGTGTTGTATACTTTAAATTGTTCTAATAAGATACAATCGGCATGCTATCCATATTTAATTACGATTGAAAACAATGTTTTTCGTGTTAGTTGTTGCAGAACTATCTTCGGTTCTTTTCCACTGACTGATTCGGTTACATTCAATCTATCTGAGTTAATAGATACACTTTTGTTGGCGAAATTTTATTTTTTTTTTATGAAGAGTCCTTAACACCTTTAGACTGTAATTTCAAATTTAGTTACGAATGTACGTCTCAAGTCAAGTTTACAGTATACTAGGTCTGTAGTGGGTATAAATGCTGTTATCGATTATAACCTCGATTATAACTAAATATCTACTGATGCGATACAATACAACTGGTCGCCGATTATTATTGCCTTATGCCTTATTAAATTCGCTACAAAGTTCAGTATTTGAATTGTGATCTTGTTCTTTGTGGAACTGTTGTTTTATAAACGTTGCTAAACCATGCCAAGGTTTTGCTTTTAGCGATTCTTTGCAAATGTTTTTACCGAGGTTTTTACATTTTACGATATGCAATATTTGCGAATCTACTGTGTCGGTAAATTTAGTGTTTTTATCGAAAAGTTTTGTAAGATTTCAATATCTAAATATTTGATCTGTCGATTTAATCAAGGATTTTACGAGTCTGACTTCATGACTGCTATATTACGACCGCTTCTCTGTGTACAATTATTGGAGAATTGATTCTTGAAAATCAGAATTAAACTGCATCAGACACAGGCGGATTTAAGGGTGTAATTACTCTCCTCCCGCAATATGAACCAGTTAACATGCGCAACATCGCAATTTAAGTATATTTTTCTTACCTAATCCTCCTTCCCACCCGGCGTATTTACCTCCTTGGCTCTCAGATCAGACAAATTTGGGGCTATGATAACACCGATTAAATTTAAACTGCCAGAATTATTGTATTTCGAAGAATATACTGGGAACCATATTTTGGAGTACGATCTAAATGATGAACATAGACTAGTTACTAAGGAACAGCCTGATAGACGTGATTTTTTCTTTGCGAAATGAAAAATATCTAGAAAATATTGTAAACTGCTAGAAACATTTAAGGCGTGGCGTAGTAGATGGCACCTTACCTTCCTTACCACCCATAATAAAACCTGAAGTATCACTTAAAGGTAGCCTTAAAGTCATTAGCGTCTAGTGAGTTCCAAAGTCACAGATGATCCTGCCCAATGTTTTGAACAAAAACTTCTAGCAATAGGGGTCAAATTTTCGATGCGATACCGTGAATGCGTAATATCATTGTATACAATGGTAATATCAAAGAATATTCTTTTGCGTAGCATATAATATTCTTTGGTAATATGGCCGAAATATAGGAATTATCCACGTCTTTACGTTCTAGCTAAGGAGGGCTAGAGGTAAAGAGAGCAAACGCAATGTTATTGTTTTGGTCATGGTTTGTCGACGGTAAATGAGCTTGAGATCTCACCACCAGAGGGCGTTCATTGGTTTTTTATGTGTGTGGACATTTTTCACTTTTTCTTTATTGGAAACGTATTATTTGATGTTATTTAACCCTTAACCACACATTGTATAAGCTGTACCTTAACCATCGTAATGCGGTCTCAGTGACCGCAAATTAAAAGAAAAGCTTTTTATTTGTGTAAAATCTATCGAGCCTACCTGTTTGGAATGCGCAGCCAAGATCTATAAAAATTATAAGTATACATTGTTAGCGATATTGCTCCTTGCCATTTCCCCATGTAATTTTTTTGAGGTTGTAACTTAAAGTAGTTAATTTTTTTCATCAGATATTTTTCCTTACTTTTTAGAATCTGTTAATAATTTCGCTTTAAATTACGAGTTTAGTTCTATAGACAATTTTTTGGCGTTTGTGTAAAAAAATAATAAAATGTGTTATTCACTCTATTTTTCATTATTTATTTTTGGAACGAAAGTGGGGTAAAATGTTTACATGCAGTTTTATTTTAGGTTACCCTCTAACCCATAAGAATATTTGGAATGAGATAAACATTTTTTTCTTAATAATTAATATCTGAGAACATGAGAACAATAATTAGAAATCATTAATGTGTTATTCACAAGCATACAGAGAGAGGATATTGATGAATATGATACAGAATTTATCATAGTTTTCTTGAGATATGAAATAAAACCAATCAGCTGTATTCTCAAAATACGTCTTTTATTTCATGATGCAAAGTACAAAGCAACTTCTGCTTAGTTTAACTTTGTCGGCACTCATAGTCAGTCACAAAACACATATAACACCAAGTTTTTTTTAACAAAAAACGCCAAAAAATCACAAATTCTCCATAAGACACCGTGTTAAAAGTATCACATGTGATCGCATCGCCAACTATGACGAGCCCGTGAACTATTAAAAAAGTATGACCAGAAATCCGAATTTCTGCCGTTGCCGATTGCTCTCCTTCCTTCTAGCCCTCCTTAGTTCTAGGGAAACTCCTTCAACGCCTCGGTGGTGTAGGCAGAGTGTTTGCGTGTCATTCCTGCGTTGCGGGTTCGATTCCCGTCGGTCGCGACAGATGTTTTGTTTACCTATTTTTAAGGTTATGCTGTTTTTATTAATTTGCTTTTTATTCTTAATTTTGTGTTAGTTTGGGTTAGCCTTGGGATAGTTTTGGTTAGTCCTTGTTGATTGAGCCCCCGTAGCGAGGGCCATGCGCGAACTTACCAGTGCGCCTTCAATTCCTTTGAACGCAGAACGCTAGCGTCTTGCTTTTGATTGGACAGAACTATCCGTGACTTTGGAGCTCACTAGAAGTTAGTCTTGAAGTCTGAGGACAATTGAAGGAACCATTTTGTTTTTATATAGAATTAGATTCTTCATCCTTACCTTTTGTATTGTGTCTGTATAGAAACAAAACCAAGTGGGATTATTTGACTGCTTTTAGTTCTATATTTAGTCCTGTCATATTTGAATTTTACCTGGAAATAAGTCCCAAAACTTTACTTTACATATTTGTACTGCTAGTACCCAGTAGCAACATGCCTGCTGATTTTCACTTTTTTGACCACTCTTCATTATCTGTGGGAAATATTAAAAAAGTGTTTAACAAAGACCATGCAAAATACATCTTTTTAGTTCTTATAACTTTTATCCTATTTCTAACGGTTTTTGAGAAAAACTTAAATTAATAATCAGAAATCAAGTCTGCAATATCCAATTGCCTCAGCTCGGGCAAAGTTCTAAATCAGAAGAATTTGGTTAAGGCTCGCCACTACAATTTAGCGGTTCTATTCTTAAACTCTACCTCATTACACTTGTTTTGAAAGTTTGATACAAAGTCTTGTAACTCTACTTTCTGCAGCTTCATTGTAAGTCAGTTACTTCAGGGGAGAACACTTCCGATCGGAGCGTCGCGTCGTTAGCTCTTCATTCACGAATGACCTGCCATCATGTTGGGAATCGCGTTACTTGAACTAGCATAAAAATGTTCGGATACTTCAAAAATTCAAAATATGCAACGTGTTCTAACAGTTAAAATTAATTAAAAAATTTCACTTCTGCATCAAAACCCTTATTATGTCAAATATTTTTACATTTTAATTACTAACATTGAAACTTTTGTTATGTTGTACAGGGTGTCCCATTTTCGATGATATTACGAAGTATCTCATTTACGAGTAAAATAGAGTTTTCGCAGTACTATGCTACTCTTTTGTGTGAAAAGAACGACTATATAAACAAAATTTTCATAGCCCGCTTCGTTTCCGACATACAGGGCGAAATTGAAAGTAATGAATTTTGGGACCCCTCTCGTGCATGTCTCCGTTCTCCTTTAACATATCGCAAAGCTAAAAACTTGTTCTTATACAGTTTTTTATGTACAATCCAGTGGCGTAGTCAGATGTTTACTGTAAGCTGTCAATTTTTAGCTATAAATCAAACTTGGTATTGTTTGTTTTCGTTTGTTTGGAAATTTAATAAGTTTTGCAAAAACACATAGTACGTGATGTGTATTTTAAATATTATTAATTATTAGAACAATGGAACGATTATTTCCTATTGGCAAGGCCTGGTAGTTGCAAAATTTATATTTTCTGTGTAATATTGTATTTTTTATGATCGCTGAAAATTAAAATTATCAATATTTTGAAAAATATGCCATGTTAGTTTACTTTATACAAAGAAATGAAAACTCCCGTGAAGCTTCTTAGTTATATTTCAATAGGTTTGTTTGAATATTTATGTACCTTTGACTTATTTGGGTTTATTTTTTATTTAGTTATCATTTTAATTTGTAGATATCCGGAAAGAAGGTAACCTGGTCTTTTTGTTTTCCGGAATAATGAAAAACCAGTAGACCATGGAACGTTGACTCCGTCCCTATCTCGATTTTCCTTTTTAATGTTTTTGGTAGGCGCCGGATAAACGTTCCATGTTCTACCAATTGTTTCTTTATTCCAGAAGACATTGCCTTCTTTCTCTATATCTATAAATTAAAATGATATTTAAAAAAATAATCCCAAATAAGTCAAAAGGAAAATAAATATTCAAACAAACCTATTGAACATAGTTGAGAAGCTTCACGAGAGTTTTAATTGCTCTGCATAAAGCAGACTAACCTCTCATGTTTTTCAAAATATTGATAATTTTCATTTTCACCGATCGTAAAAAATACAATATTACACAGAAAATATGAAAATTGGCGTTTGTAGACGCCAATGTAGGGTAGACATTCACCAAAAAATATTGCGTTACATACTTTCACAGCCTATCGTACTGTAATTGCCATCTGATTTAGTTTTTTCGTATTAATCATTCAATAGTCCGTAAATTGCACGTTCTATCTCTTACAATATTGAAAATATAGTAAATAAAGGACCAAAATACCTAAGATTCTTCCCAGAAATTAGTTTACTTCACGTAAACCTGTCAGTAAAAAATATTAAAACAAATCTTAAGCAATC
>MU185151.1:71831-121216 GCA_016904865.1 Pissodes strobi
AACTGTCAATAACTCCTAAAGTATTAGGAATAGGCATATAGTGTGTTATATTAAAAATCCTTAGAATTGGAAAATCGAAAAATCGATTAATAAATGGGGGTTAGATTTAAAAAAATGTTTCTTTTTGATCTACCCTGTATACTGCACAATTTTTTGTTTTTTCCTTTACGTGTGCAAAAACTACATTAAAAGCCCTACAATTTTGTTTTTTATTTTTTTTTGTAGCTTAAAAATTAACAAAGTTAGAGGGGGGGGACATTATGGGTGAACACCCTGTACACATTTAAAATGAGTTCAATAATTTTATTATTGTATGATTTGGACACACTGTTTGCCATTGCTTTAAAATTTGGTATAGGAGGTTTTCAATTATGCCAAACCAGAATATGACAGACCGTTTAAAAATGTTTTTTGTAGATGTAAAGCTTAAAAAAATTATTTTAGATAACATGGTACTAGACTCTATTGACACCAAACGGGCACAACGTAAAAATAGAACTTGGCTTCTTAAAACTTGTTTTTGTTCTTAGTTAGTGTTTAGTTTACACAAAGTTTGTAGTCTACCAACCTCGTAGTTTATGTATTTTTCGGTTTGTTGTTTGTCATGAAATTAAATTAAAATGTCTGTTAAAACATCATTGCTGTGTTCGAAAACCACTTAATCAGTAAAATACTTATAAAAGATTGATTTTTCGGTTGGGAAATTCAGGTTTTAAAGTTGGAAAATTTTAGTTAGTAAGCCAAAGGTAAATTATGATGTTAAATTTGTTGATTATGATTTATAAATTTATTTAGGCAAAAAGTCTCAATTATAAATGTGGCAACATTTCAATAACTAATTGATTTAATCAGAGAATGTAAAAATAAGTCTGATTACATTAAAAAAACTAAGAATTCGTTCAAATAACACTTGGATGAACAGCGAAATTCTTGAGTTAGCGAAGAAAAAAAAATAAAATCTATATAAAAAAGTTCAACCAACCTGAAAACCTATATTTAGCCTAAATAATAAAATAAGAGATTTACAAAACCGTTACTTTCAAACAAATTTGGCCCAAAAAAATAGAAAATAAACTTAAAGATGGAAAAGGATCCCAAGCCTAAATTAAAGCACTGTTGTAGTGTTAAAAATATCTATTTTTTGCAGTAAGGTTTCTCCTCTTTTTTAGCTAAGTGCTCAAAATCCATTTTGTTCTAAACAGAAATAAAGTCCATTTTCACATTCCTAACTGCGCCCTAACTTTCTGAAAAATGTCTCTTGTAATACATCGACAAGTATCACTTATTCTCGACGCAATTCTTCCAGATAAGCTAGTGATTTAATGTAATCCCATAAAAAGAAGTCAATAGAGGTAACGTCAGGTGATTTTGGCGGCCACTCAATTGTACATATTCTGCCAATCCACTGATTCAGATGATTTTGGTTTAACCACTCTCGCCACAGCAGCATAGTGTGGAGGTGCACCATCTTGCTGTAAGTGTAGACGTACTTGGTTCAAATTTAGATTGCCTTGTAAGTCTCTTTGGTTTTCAAGTTCATGAACAATCGAGGGCTCTATAGTTTGATTCAGCATAAGCTTGGCGGGTTAAATTTCCTTCAATAAATAAACGACCTATGATAATGCCTCCCAGTATCCCCGGCCAAACGTTGACTTTTCGAAGATATTGAGTGTGTTTCTCTGTAAAAAGATGTGGATTAATGTTACTCCAGTAGCGACAGTGCTGTTTCATCACATCGTTAATTAGGAAAAAAAGACTCATCATTGAAACAAATGTTTTCGATAAATTCGGGTGTTTCCGTAATGCTCCTTTACAGGATTTCACAAAACTGAATTCTTCGGTCCGGATTATCGTCGCTCAGTTCCTGTGAAATTGTTCACTTTGTAAGGGTGAAATGTATGCATTTTTATTACTTTCCTAACAACACACACCTTTGCATTTATAGAAACTTAAGCAATAACCTAAATCTGCATTTATGCATCCAAAACTGTAGCGTCTTGTCTTTTTTTGTTATCAACGGATGGATTCAGTTTCTTGAAATTTTGAAACCAAGTCTTTCATGTAGACGTTGCTGACGTTTTTGTCAAGGATGCATTTCATTAAAAGTAATAAATAAATTAAAATAAATTCGGAGTAAAAATACAGACACAAGTGACGACAACAACAAGCGCGTTTAACTTTAAATGATTTAAAAGATGCAAATTTAATTGAAGATTTAAAAAAAAATGCAAAAGGAACAGAAAACAAGTATTTGCGGTGTTGCAAAAAAAAGAATTTTAGCACTACCATAGTGTTTTGCTTGGGATTCTTTTTATCATACACGATTATTTTCTAATTTTTCCTACCAACTTTTACAAAAGCCAGTTATAAAATATTTTCTCAAAATTTTACTAACAGTTCGTACCTAAATCTCATTAATGTTGGTATCACCAGCGAATATTAACTACGATAAGAAGATTCACTCTCCGCGGCGGCACGTCAACGGTATGTCTCCTTCCCCGCGCGAAAACTAGCATGATACTGGCATGTGACCTTTGGACCCGGCGCACACTGGTCGAATTTCTAGGAAAGCTGGCCATAATAAGGTTTACCAGAAATAAGACATAAAAGTTATTAAGTATTACAGGTTTAATATATCGTGTTTTAGACAAATAATTGTTGAATTTTTTGCTCATCATCTATATTTATATATAGGGAGTATCAATTATCACTAACGATAAAAATCATGTATAAAAATCATTTGTATGTTCTCAAATCGTTTTAAAAAATTATTTTGAAAATTAAAGGCTCCTTCGTTGTAAAAAAAGAGTTTTAAATTTTTAATTCGATGATCCAAATTTTGTTTTTGCAACGGTTAATTCAGGAGTCTCACGAGGAAAATAAATGTTAAGCGGACGACAGAAACGCGTTGATGACGGCCTGCAATTTTGCCATACATGTATTTCAGAGTTATCGCTATTTTTAAAAATTAATCTAATAGGGACGAAACTAGTAAAAAATATAGAAGCATCAGTGCAGCTGTTGTTCAAAAACACTTGCTTATATTCTGACTATCCCAAGGTAATATCAAAGCCATATTTACAAATTAAAACTAAATTATAAATTTTTATCTGCTGATTCAGCCAAAGTATTTATTACCTCTTTTTATAATAACATTAGTCTTGCATCAGCAATAATGATTCTACCGAAATTTCAGCTTCAGTTTCACTTACTACAATATTAGGGGATTAGGGGTGGGCGACAATAATCGATTATTCGATTCACTTTTAAGAAATTACCGATTAATCGACTTATCGATTAATATTTCAGAAAATATCGATAATTGATTATTTCGATTATTCAGTTATTTGCTAAAATATTAAGCGTTTAATCGATTATTCAATTTCTTGCCCACCCGTACCGATGACTTTACAACAGATATAGCTTTTAAAATTCCAATTTAATAATGCGTTGCGTTGAGGGTAATTTAAATGACATTTGAAAATACTTTCAGTACAACATATGAAGCAAAAAAAAACAGAGAATCGTAAATGCTCAAACAAGACAGCAGCAGGGAAAACTGCGCACGTTACAAATTTAGCCAATAAGGGATCCTCATTTCGACGCGCCATTTTCTGATAATCTGGCTTCAGTTGTTGCACAATTAGGTATAACAGCAACACATATCCATAGCCTAAAGAAAACTATAGCCGCGACAGTCGGCTCGTTTAGTGGGGTACGGAATCAAATTTTCTCCGTGAAGCTCAGTGAAGGGAGGACACCACACAGTTGGAACTCGATGCCAATCATACGCGCTTACCTGGGCCGGAGTGCAATAAATTTTCAGAGGAATTAAAATAGAAAAAGATTCGTTGTTTGGGTAAATAGACGTTATGCGTATATATTGTTTTGTTTGTGTGTTATATAAATAAGTTAATGTGTATGTGTTAAAATGAGAAAAGAACGGCAGAATTAAGCAGCTAGTTAGTTTGTTTATTTAAACTTATATTTGATTATAACGTATCGGAATCGGTTCAAATGACTAAAATAAATTGGAACTAACTGAAACCAACCGAAAGTTAATTGAACGACTAACCAAAGCTAGCCAAAAGTAACCATAAGCTCCAAAACAGGCTAAAACGTACCTATCGCAATAGGTTACAAAAATTAAAGTAAGTTAAAACTAACCAAAACGAAAGGAATTTAAGCGACTAACCAAAAATATTAAATTTGCTTATAACGTATAGGAACCGATTCAAATGACTAAAATAAATTGGAACTAACTGAAAGTAACTGAAAGTAACCGAAAGTTGATTGAATGACAAACCAAAAGTAATTAATAGCACAAAAACGGACTAAAACGTATCGGAACAGATTAAAAGTGCTAAAGTAAATTAAAACTAACCCAAATTAACCGAATATTGGCAAGTAACCAAAGACATTAAAATTGGTTATAACGTATCGGAACCGGTTCCAATGACTAAAATAAATTAAAACTAACTGAAATTAACCGAAAGTTGATTGAACGAAAGTAAGTTAAAACTAACCCAAATTAGCCGAATTTTGGCGACTAACCGAAAGTAATCAAAAACTTTAAAATTGGTTATAACGTATCGGAACCGGTTCATATGATTTAAATAAATTAAAACTAACTGAAATTAACCGAAAGTCGATTGAACGACTAACCAAAAGTTACCAAAAGCACCAAGAGGGCTAAAACATATCGTAACAGATTAAAATTATTAAAGTAAGTTGAAACTAACCCAAATTAACCGAATTTTGGCGACTAACCTAAATTAATTAAAAACATTTAAATTGGTTATAACGTATCCGAACCGATTCAAATTCCTAAACTAAATTAAAACTAACTAAAACTAACCGAAAGTCGATTGAACGACTAACCAAAACTAACCAATAGCATCAAAAAGGGCTAAAACGTATCGTAACAGATTAAAAATATTAAAATAAGTTGAAACTAACCAAAATTAAGCGAATTTTGACGACTAATTTGAATTAATTCAATAACTAAAATAAATTGAAAGTAACCAAAATTTGATTGAAAGACTAAACAAAACAAACCAAAAGTAACTAAAAGTACCAAAACGGGCTAAAACGTATCGGAATAGCTTAAAGATAATATTAAGTAAGTTAACACTAACCCAGATCAATTCAATTTTGGTGACTATCCTAAACACTAAAATTGGTAATAACGTATCGGAACCGAAAGTAATCGATAGTTGATTGATCGACCCAGTTTTGGCGGCTAACCAAAACTAACCAAAAATATTAAAATTGGTTATAATGTATCGGAACCGGGTTCAAATGACTAAAATAAATTAAAACTAAACGAAAGCTGATTGAACTAACCCAAACTAACTAAAAGCACCAAAACGGACTAAAACGTATCATAATAGGTTACAAAATTTGAAGTGCCCAAAAATAATCGAAAATTAATAATATGGAAACATTCATAAAATATATACGAAGAGTACAGGGGAAAAACGATCTAAGCGCCATTTCCAGGAAACTTTTATTATTGAGTTCACAGAAAATTTGATTCTTGATAAAAGTTGGTGCTTGGAAAAAAACTAATTTTGACAATGTTAAATTAAGACTAAGTATTACAGGGTACTTAAAAAATACAAAAATGGTGGTTAAAAAAACAAAAACTTAGGAATATCGGAAAAGCTTCTACAGGAAAAATAAAGCTCCTATCAAGGTAAAAATAAAAGTCAAATACCATTTTTTCCAAAAGTGCATCGTTGCTGAAAAAAATAAGGACAAAATAAAGAAAAAGCGGTTTTTTTCAGTAATTGAAATGGATTTTCTCCGCACTTTTGGAAAAAATGGTATTTGACTTTTATTTTTATCTTAATACGAGCTTTATTTTTCTGTAGAAGGTTTTCCGATATTCCAAAGTTTTTGATTTTTTAACCATCATTTTTGTATTTATTGAGTACCCTGTATAACTTATCTTTAATTTAGCATTGTCAAAATTAGTTTTTTTTCAAACACCAACTTTTATCAAGAATAAAATTTTCTGTGAAGTCAATAATAAAAAAGTTTCCTATGGAAATGGCGCTTAGATCATTTTTCCCCTGTACCCTTCATATGTATACACATTTTATAGCAATAACATGTTTTTAATTTTTGTATTAGTCTTACAACCATTTCATCATTTAGCCATGTTGATTTTAGTTTGACAATATAATTGAATTATATTTCAATATAAAAGGTCTCAAAAGAGCGGGACATATTTTCCGATTTTCGAATTCTTCTAAAAATTCTAGATAAATTTCATGTAGCATGTCGAATAGCCTCCTTTCCATTTAAAGAATTTGATCTGTTTAACTTAGCGCGAAACGATTTGCATCTTCTTATCTTAGTTATTTAGTAATTATCTACATATACGAAATTTTCGGTTTGGTGGGGAGTATTTTCCAGTTTGTGGTTATGTGGAAGATAAGAAAGTGCAAAACATTTCATTTGACAATAAACAGTTCGTATTCTACCATAAAGGCGTAAGTCTCAAAAACATTGTTTTTGCTGGTTGTTTTTCGTAAAAGTCGATCGTTATCCACATATATCCATTATTTCAGATTTGATCAGCACCTTGATATCATTTTGATTCGCTGTACCTTTTTTGGTTTTAAAGATACCAAGGTAAACAAAAAAGCAAAATGTAGGGTTGGTAGCTAAGTTTTTTCTAGATTACATATGAAACAAACACCAATAATTTTCTGACATAAAAGCCTACTTTATATATTTTTTAAATAGAACTCCCTGTATATTACTACATTTTTGGACTCTCTAGTGAAATCAAAACACATGTCGTGTATAATATCCTATACCTATCTTTGGCTGTTTACGAAATATTGACAGTTGAAAGTCGGGCATTTTCACAGACTCTAAACCGCACGAGATCAAAGAAAACGGTTTGCACATCTCTATCTTAGGTTTTCATAAGCTATCGAATGACAGTGGCTTTCAATTTAACCGGAGGTTTAAAAGTTCCGGTCAATTTTATTCGCGGGTTAAATTCAAAGTTACTGTCATTTGATAGCTCATGAAAACCTAAGACAGGAATATGCAAACCGTTTTCTTTGCTCTCATGCGGTTTAGGTTTTAAAGCCTATCAAAATGTCAATATTTCGTAAACACCTAAAGAACGATAGGTATAAGATATTATACACGAAACGTGTTTAGACTTCTCTAGAGATTCCAAAAATGTAGTAATATACAGGGTGTTCCATTTAAAAAATATAGAGTAGGCTGATATGTCAGAAAATCGTTAGTGTTTTATTTTATATGTAACGTAGATAAAAATTTGGCTACCAACCCTACATTTTGCTTTTTTGTTTAACTTGATATCTTTAAAAACAAAAAAGTTACAGCGAATCAAAATGTTATCAAAATAAATTGAACGCACGGTACAGGTTGCTCCGATTTAGCGTAATTGTGCACTTCATGCATAAACTAGTTCGTGAACTATAGCCAGATCAAAAATTTACTTTCATTTCACCATCTTGACAATATTTTTATCTAGCGAATAAAATGAAGAGGCTGTTACGAAAAAATATGCAAAATCGTCCATGATACGTTTATAAAATTGTGCAGGTTGCTAAGAATCTATATAAAACAAGATTATGTACTTATATAAGATCTCTTTTAAGCTTAGAAGAGAACAACTAGATAAATCAAAATTTTAAAAATTATTATTGCAGATCTTCACAAGTTCGTCTAAAACGGTAACTACTTGTGCAAAATAAAATCTCATATAAAAAAACTTTTGTTGTGTATAGATCTTGTTGATATTTAAAGATTAACTTGGAGCTTATATTCTATTATAGCTATATTCAGCATTCAAGAATGCTGTACTTACTACAAGTAATCTACATTCGCCATTCTTAATTTCACTTCAAAAGACATTTTTAACTATTTCTTTCAGGTGTAATGTTTAAATAAATATCCGGCTCTCTTTATGCAGCTTTTTGGATCAAAAAAATGGTTATTCTCTACTCGAAATAAACAGTATTTTATAAATCGTATATTTTGTGATGAAAGTTTAAATAAAATAATAGGGGAGAGTAACAATTTTAGTATATAACGTCCCAAAAAATTTTAGTACGGCTCACTTCACGGGGGGTTGACGTCAAGTTAGATTTATTTATTTCCTCCCCACTACATAGTGATAAAATTGGTCCTCGCTTGTCAAAGGTGCCGCGCTTAAGTGTCGCAGCTATAGTTTTCTTTAGGCTATGACATATCCTCAACGGAGTGTTAGCACGTTAGCAGTATAATAAATACATCAGTCTTTATCTTTTTATTATGTATTTGGGCAAAACTATATGATAAGAAGGATCACTTTCCGCGGCGGCATGTCAACGGTGTGTCTCCTTCCCCGCGCGAACACTAGCAGAATATCGGCAGGCCATGATACAAATAAAACAATCATGTTGGCAGGCGACCTTTGACGCGGCGGCCATAGACCAGCTCATCCTTTTGTCAGATTAATTTTCAGGCCTAAGTTCTATAGTCGAGTCAATATTCGATATAAGATAATATCGCTATTTTTTAGTTGTATTGTATTACAAAATAGGAATGAAATATACAGTAAAAGTATTGTGCGAAACCTTTAATCAATTGTAAAATCACCCAAAACGCCAAAATTTAATTAAATATTAAAGATGGGATAAATTCGAGCAACATTTTCTTCTTGATGTCTTTTATCAGAATATTAGTATTCGGAAATATGGTGAAATCATTAACACAAAATCAAAATCTTTTAAATATTAGTTATTACATACCTTGAGTATTGTTATCAATAATAACTAATTAAAAACGTTAACAGATTTTTGAAACAGCCAGTTGAATACAAAATTTATCAAAATATTTATTTGGTGATAATAATTAAAAAAAACCATAACGTAAGTTTGACAGGGCGCTGCAAACAATTCAGAAGATATCAATTGTGTTTTTCCAACGCCAAATAGAGTATTAGAGTGCTATAAATAATTTCGTCATAAATTTGATTAAATATGCCGCAAACGAAAATATCGTTTATGGCCAGCTTTTATTTAAATTCAACCTGTGTGCGGTGGAGTTCGCTGATCGTTACCAGGCAACGAAGAAAATCAACGACGATTCCTTTGTAGCGCTTTCTGGCCATTAAGTGGGCCTTCTTGTCGTAGTTAATATTCGCTGGTATCACTGAGAAGCATTTTTGATAAGTTTTGTAGAGAGGTGTCACAAGTGGAGTAGTGCCGTTTAAGATTTTAAAGTGGTCGTGGTGGCCCCCAAAGTACCTCATCTTTTTCCCCGCGTTTTTCTAGAAATTTAATTTTTTGGTTTTTTGATATCTTTGATGTAGACAATATAACCTTTGTAAATATTCAAATTGCCACCCTGTATAAAAATTAAGATCCTTTAAACTTCTTAAATAGTATTTAAAGATTTATGTTGGCTTATTTATATTTTAATTATTTTTTTAAGCCCTTGTAAAGGGTCTACTTTGTTCAATCGTTTTAATGTCAAAGAGAAAAGGTTGATACTCAGACATAAAGAAAAGAAAAACAGCCTTCTTACACATAAATATTTTTCGATACTCAATAGATATCTCGAAAGCTAGTCGTAGGATTGTGCAATGACGACTTTATCGCAACGATGCGAACTATTATCATATTAAAAAATTATAAACATTTAGTGAGATTCATTTTCTCATTAAAATTACATCTCGTCCTTGTTTACGACTCGTATTAATTTTCAGACACATTTAAACAATTATATATATATTTTCTTTGCTGGAAAGATTTGGTTTGAGAATGAGTAGTATTTATGTCGTAGTTGTATTTTTTTGGAGCAATTGTGAGCATTTAGTATAAGCTTGCTTACAATTAGGTTCCAGTTTAGGTAACTCTTAATGGTATCAGAGTTTTTATTGGAAACTTCTGTGGGCGATTGCTATGGAAAATAACCAATGAATAAATTTTATTTTCTTAGGATAATATAATTTTTATATGCTTTATCTTTTATTACTTCAACTGCAAAACTGGAACATCTGTTACATATTACTCTGGCAATATTTGTTTGAAAAATCTTTATGATTGAAAAAATATGGATTTTTAGAATACATAGGAGTGAAATTATAACAGTTAGGAAAAATTACTGGCGGAATTCTGACTTTTTGCCGCTATGGACGTTTTAGCATTACTGTGTACCACCGCGGTCGCGGGTCTATCCGATTACGTCACGCGCCTAGCACGGTTGTACATTTTTATTTTTTGTATATTTCTGAGCTTTAGAAAAATCTTGGTTTTTGCGTGTTATTTTCAAATCGCTACATCTTTACGATTATGAAATGAAACAAGTCTTAATGAGCTCATTGTTCAGATAATTTTAATAATCAAGACAAGAATACCTATAGGGCGAAACTAGAAACTGTTACCAAAATAAGAAAGCTCGTTTCTCGTTACCGAAGTTCTAATAATAATAGTTTGTGATTTCTGAGAAAAGGTTTTCGAAGATAAAATCGCAAATATACATGTTGTGTATATTGTTACGTTTTTCCCGTTCTGTTTCTGCGAGCGAGGAAAAATCCAGTAACAAATAAAAAAGATATCGAATCACAATGTATAGTATATTACATCTGTGGATCGAATGCTGTTTAGGTAATCGTTCTGAATAGAAAGTGAAAAGAATGGAAAATTCACTGCCGCTCCAAGCGAGTCTTTACTTTTGGACTTCGCTTTAGTTAGGTAATTGTAGAGGTAAAAGAAAAGCAATATGACAGTTAAATTCTTGTAATCGAAAGACACAGAAAAATAAAACAATGTATTTGAAAAATGATTTTACTCTAACGACATCGCACTAAAATATCAAGAAAACAAGTTATAGATACTGTATAAAGCAAATGGACTATTTTAATTATAACATTAGAAGTTTGTTACCTGACAGTCCTGACACACGTATGACTAGACCCTTAACCGTTATCAATCAAGTGCTGATAATGTGGCAGTGTAAATATATAGGGATTTAGGTAATCCTGTAATTACCCATAAAAAACCCAGTAGATCGTATTTTATACAAAAACAAAATGATTTTTACAATCCTATTTGTTGATCAAGTAATCTTAAACAACATGACCAATATTTGTTTACCGTTAGTAATATGTAATTAGATTTAGGAAAATATGCACTTGAAAACATGGTATTTATGTGCATAAATACCACGCTTCCAAGTGCATATTTGTCAAAATCTAATTATTACTAACAGCAAACAAATGTTGGTCATGCTGTTTAAGATTACTTGTTCAACAAATAAGATTGTAAAAGTAATTTTTTTGTAAAAAAGGCGATCTACATACTGGGTAACAAACTTCAAGTGTTATATTTATTAATTACTCTATGTATTACATTATACCGGGTGACCACGAGATTACTACCTAGTCCGTAATTTTCTTATAAAATAATACATTGATTTGAAATTTTAAGAATTCGTATCGTTGCTTCAGGTGCATATTTTGGCTAAGTAATCACCTTACCGTAATTTCCGGTTTAACCGGAAGCCGTGTCAACTTCGATATTTTAAATGGAATACCCTGTATATTTTTCAAAATATAGATTCTACGGAGAATGTTAAGTATAAAACATGTATTACACCTGAGGGACGATCATCCATCAATTTGACAGAAAACAATAATGAATGTAGGAAAAATCTAATATCATTATTAAATAACCCGAAATAAATACCATCATTTAAATTTAAACGTATTTACTTTATTAAAATTATTATTATGATGAAGTCACAATTTCAAAGTCTACGCCTGTGGACTGTCCTTGCTTTCACACAGGCGGGCAACAATACATTTAGTAGTGGGGGATGAGTCTTGTTCACGGCGAGGATTTGGCCAGGATAAAGTTCTGTTCGTGATTCATAAAAATATAAGGAGGAGGGGCAAGCGTTTTGTTGATGTTGGATGCAAGTTTTCGAATTTTTATGAATGAGCTGTCAGGTCATTTTAGGTTAAATGTCTTTGGTTTAGACATAGGACGCTATAAACAAAACATATCAAGAAATATAAGTGGAATTTAAATTTAATGTTGATTATAGGGTGGTCCATTAAAGTTATTGAAATAACTTGAGTATGAGAGTGAGATTTTGAAGTACTTCCAATTAAACCGGCCGGAAGTGAAATTGTTATGCCACTAGTCGATAGTAACCTTCAACTTCAACAAGCCAACAATGGCAGGAACGTCAAACTGGTGAGAGGAGTTTGATTACGGGGAGTGACGCCCCCGCCATTCCGAGTTGCCGTGGGATATGGCACATCAAATCCCATCGTCCTCCCCCAGGCTGGAGAACACCAAAGTACAAAGTCTGGAGCTGATCAATGACAGTTTGTGACAGGAGGAACTGCATTGTATTGGCTGGCAGGAACGTCAAACTGGTGAGAGGAGTTTGATTACGGGGAGTGACGCCCCCGCCATTCCGAGTTGCCATGGGATATGGCGCATCAAATCCCATCGTCCTCCTCCAGGCTGGAGAACACCAAAGTACAAAGTCTGGAGCTGATCATTGGGGAGTGATCCAACAAACCCTATTTTTACCCCTGTCAGACTAGGGACCGCCAAAGGAATGAGTCTGAGGCCGATGCTTCGAGTGGAAGCGGCCCTAGGTGGTAGATGCATAAGCCTACTCGCATCGTCCGGTGAAAGACCACCCCACCAGAATTGGGGAGCGCTAAGTGGTTTTCCCAAATCACGTTCCGCTTCCGCGCTGGTGATCCCGGGTTTCACAGTAGGAATATATGGACATGATGGTGCTTCCAGGATCAAGATATTCCGGAGGTAAACTCCCCGGCCATTCGGATCTCCGGGCGCTGGGTGGCCCTGGGAGCCCTTCATTCCGCATTTCACAGACAGCAAAGATACCGAACCAATTTAGAATAGATTTCTGCAACATAAGAGGCCTAAATACAAACATAAATTCGGTATATTGGCCCTTACAGAAACACAAGTATGTTCTACAACAACAACAGTGAACTACCTCTATCCTGGTTACGACTTACATACCCGATTTAGATATAAGTTCGGAATATGCCTTTTTGTCCGAAGCGACCTCTCATGTCACCGCGAGGAAACACTCGAACCGAACAACCTTGACGTCATGTGACTCAAGTTCACCGCCAAGGGATTAACCAAGTTTATATGTTGTCTCTATCGCCCTCCGAGCGATAGAGCCTACCAAAGCTTCTTCTCAACACTAGCTACCACCTTTGACTCAATACAGGTCGATCACCCCAGTTCAGAAATAATCGTTCTGGGAGACTTCAATGCCCACACACCAACTGGCTCAAACATCACAACAAGACCGACAACGAAGGTAGAGAGGCTGAAGCATTTGCCATCAGCTGCGGGCTTACTCAACTTGTAGACGAACCAACTCGAATCTCAGAGAGGGGCGAATTCGCCGCCCTCCTGGATCTTTTTCTGACCACCAATCCTGACCAGTACAAGGTTACAGTTGGTCCGCCATTAGGTACCTCCGACCACAAACTTATTACAACGGTTTGTGAATTGCCACTCATACAGAAGGATCCACCATTGCCTCGCAAAATCTGGCATTACAATTCTGCAAACTGGGACGATCTGAGGCAGTTTTACCTAGATTTTCCTTGGCTCGACGTCTGCTTTGCCACTGACGACCCGTCAGATTGCTGCGAAGAGATCATGCAAGTAATCTCCTCAGGAATGGAAGCATACATCCCAAATTCCATCAAGTTACCATCAAAAGGAAAACCCTGGTTCGACAAAAGATGCGAAAGAGCTGTAGGAAGGAAACAGCAAGCCTATAAGTACTGGCAGCGAAATCAGACCGCTGAAAATCGCAATTATTTTATCGAAGCGAGAAACGAGTGCAAGCGTGTGATCGACGAAACTAAGGACAAACACAATCAAAGGATCAGGAATAAACTTTTGCAATGCCCCAGTGGCTCCAGGAATTTCTGGTCGGTAGCAAAGGCAGTAAGTAACAACTTTACAAAAACGTCTCTCCTACCTTTGACGGACGAACGTGGCATCACGGCGACTACAGCCAAGGAAAAAGCAAACATGCTCGCCAAAATGTTTTCATCGCACTCTACCTTAGACGTGCCCCAAAGCAAGACTCTCCCCACTATACCGAACATCAACACCACCTTGGCAGAAGTCAAGTTTTCTCATCGTGATATTCGCAAAATCCTTAAAGAACTAGATACGCAAAAGGCAGCAGGACCGGACGGAATACCTGCCATCGTGCTAAAGAACTGCGCCAACGAACTAACACCTGTTTTTTCCAGGCTTTCTTCTCTTTCTTACAGAAAAGGGATTTACCCATCCTCTTGGAAAGTCACTCGAGTGCAACCTGTTCCAAAAAAAGGCAAGAAAACCACGCCCTCAAACTATCGCCCGATTGCCTTGCTTCCAATAATCTCCAAAGTCATGGAACGTGTAGTCAACCAGCAACTACTCAAGTACCTCGAGAGCAACAGAATAATCAGCGATAATCAATACGGCTTTCGCAAAGAGAGATCGACAGGAGATATATTGGCCTATGTCACTCATATATGGAGTAGGGCAATTGAAAACTACGGAGAGTCTCGAGCGATTGCGTTGGATATTTCAAAGGCATTCGACAGAGTTTGGCATGACGGACTGCTCAACAAACTGCCGTCCTTGGGACTGCCCGCCTCTCTCTGCAGCTGGCTGGCCAGTTTCCTTAAGAACCGATCCCTACATGTTGCAGTCGATGGACACATCTCGGACACATTCACCATCAACGCGGGCGTGCCTCAGGGCGCAATACTTTCACCAACTCTGTTCCTCATCTATATTAATGACCTGCTGATCGAACGAATAATCCTGTTTACAGTTTTGCAGATGACAGTACCCTGGTCTCCCACTTTAGATCAGAAAAACCCTTACCAGCGACTGAGACTCATCACCGCAGACAGGAGCAGATTACAGCAATTAATCAAGACCTGGAGAAAGTTCAAACTTGGGGCGACCGAAATTTGGTCCAGTTCAATGCAGCAAAGACCCAAGCCGCAACGTTTACTAAGAGGGCCAATACAGCGGGCCCTGACATCATTATGGCAGGATCGACCATTCCTTCATCCTCGTCAATCGGGCTGCTGGGTGTCTCGGTCAACAGCAATATGTCATGGCATGACCATGTTGCTAACATCGCAAAATCAGCATCCCAGAAGCTTGGTGCGCTATTTCGCAACAAAAAACTCTATACACCGCAGCAGTTGCTCTTGCTGTACAAAGCGCAAATAAGACCGTGCTTAGAATATTGCTCACATATCTGGGGTGCCGCACCAAAGCATACCCTACAGCTGCTGGATTCCATTCAGAAGAGGGCTGTGCGTCTCGTCGGCGATCCGGAGTTGACCCGGAATCTGGATAGTTTGGAACATCGCAGACATGTGGCCGAGATGTCTCTGTTTTACAGATACTTTCACGGCAGATGTTCCCAGGATTTGGCCCGCATAATCCCGCCCCTGGCAACTCCTGTCAGGCAGTCCCGACAGACGGCAGGAGCGCACCAGTTCGTCGTACAACTAGAAACACCTAGAACATCGCTTTACCAGAACTCCTTTGTCTGGCGCACTGCATCACTGTGGAACTCACTTCCCGGACATCTGTTTCCCACTAATTACAACCTACAAATATTCAAGAACCGTGTCAATCAACATCTTCGCACACACACCGCTCGTCGAGCGCCATAGGATCTACCTTTAGTGTGTGTGCCACTGCCATAAAAAAAAAATAAAAAATAAGCTTAAATAATTATATTACATTTTTTCTACATTCATTTGTTTTATGTCAAATTGATGGTATTCGATTTAAAATGTCAAAGTTGACATGGCTTCCGGTTAAACCGGAAATGACGGTAAGGTGTTTACGTGGCTAGTGAGGGGGTGGGACAAGAATAGCTCTTCTATAGTAGAAAAACATAGCCAGTCGAGTGCCACGTTTATTTGTTTGTTGTGTTGCGAGTCATTTCATTTTTTTCATCCAAAAATTTTTCATAATACCTCTCTGAAAACTATCATTTTCGATGTCTCTGTAGAGCAAAGAAAGTAAGTCTTTTCGGTGCGCCCGCACGGGAAAAGATTTTCCCGTTCCCTAATTTCAAGTTCTAAATTTGCAGTTATTTAGTTACAAAATAAGTATAAAGTATAATAAAGTGGGTTAAAATTATACAGCGATGCAGTCTACAAAATTTGTCTAAAATATGCAAAATGCACATTTGCCTGTCAGTAATAATTATGATTCCGAGATTTACATTTGTGTACGTTTCCGTTCAATAATTATCCAAGATTGTCTAAAAATTTAATTTGCATACAGGCAATATTGAACAACGCGCAGCGTGACCAGTGTTCAATATATTTGCTAACTCCTATCAATAAAATTGTATTCATCATCCCAAATCAAGAAGTCTCTTGCTCAAAGGGACCACTGTATATTTGCATTTCGTTACAAAGCCATTCAAACATTTATTCTGGGGTTGGCAAGCTAGATATTGACTAGGTAAATAGATGCTAACAGGCTGACTGAATCGATTTTAGAGGGTAAACATAATTTAATCCGTATAATTTACTCCTATATGTATATCGTTAAATTTCCATTTTACTATACAGTGTGTCCGAAATTGGTTATGACAGTATTGGGGTCTCGAAGACCGTAAGAGATAGATACAAGAACGTTTAAATGTTTGTAAATTAACACCGTTTTGCTCGCAATTCTGGTGGTTTTCCAGATATTTTGAAAAAAAAAACAAAAAGCGGCATTTTCGGAATCCTCTTCTAACTTCTTTATAATTTAAATTTGTATAATAAAACCTATTATATACAAAACGTATTATACGTTCCCAACCCTATTCCCTACTCCAAATGGAGTGTCGTGTTAATATTTTATAACCAGTTGGATAGTCTATATGTTGATTGTATTATTTTCAACAAACAATCTAAAAAAAATGTGAAACTGGGCCATACGAGTAATGGGTTTGAGAGAGAAAGGGTGTCTCACCTACTCACAATTTGTACCAGGATTACTTTATAGCAACGATGTCTAATGATACTTGGATTACCATAGGAATCATTGGTGATTTCTGCTATGGTTACTTGTATAATAATATTATTAGAATTCACGTGTGATTGATTATCAATGATTTATAGTGGGAACTCAATGTGAAATTTAGATTTAATTTCTTGCTTAAATTGGGTTGTGATTTAAAGTTAGTAAATACGGAGAAAAATATTGTCATATCGGAAAGAGAACCTAAATGAAATTTTCATAATACTCAAAGCAAAATCAAAAACTAATAACACTGCAAAATCTCGAGCCGCGGTCACTTTTACCTTTTGCTAGGGATTTATTGCCCCGATTGGCAATAGGACAGTTGCGCGCCAAAGAGGGATTACGTTACGTTTCGTCCTCAAATATTTGAACACTTCATGCCTGGCCCTCCGCTCGCTCGACGAACGGGAACAAACTAACCCAAGGCATACTCAAAATCAGGAAAAAAAATGTAAGAAATGCTGTACGACAATCCAATTTTACATCTTTTCCAACACCGATTCACACAAACAATAATTTATCTCACAGTCGCTCTATGGCGAGGTCCTATCGCGTCTGCAGTTTACGTATAAGCAACCGGCGCGCAACTGTCTCATATCCAATAAGTAGCCGGCGCCCAACTGTCCTGTGTCTGTCCGCGGCGCGCAATTGACTAACACCCAAATATCTACTATCTTACGGTACCAAAGTATCTAATTTTTTATTTCACACATTTAACCTTTCGCATCTTGTACATTGCAAAACCTTTAAAGGGAGGCTTCAAGGGTCTTTTAACTTTTAGTACCCATTGAACTAACCATCAGGCATTTATTAGGTTCAAAAGTTGAATTTTAGGTAGGAAAAAATTAAAACAATCTATGAACAAAACGGTTAAAAATTGTGCTTATAGCTTGTAGCTACTTAATACCTTAATAATAAAAATAATTAAATTATTTAAAATATTTTATTCAACATAATTAACAATATGCATTAAATTATTTAAGAACGTGGCAAAATTGCCTATTGGCTAGTCGAGTGATTCCTATTTATGCTAAAACAATATAAAAAAAAACTACTGGTACCTTATATATCTTAATATCCATCGAACTCTAAAGTTGGAATGCAAATAAATTAACATAAAAAGAATCGAAAACATGATTGACCCACTTCAGAACATGGTCTGGAGTGAAGAAATAGTATTTACGATCGCGACTATGAAAACATGGTAAATTATTCAAGTTTAGTTTTAAATATGATATACCAAATTTTTTAAGCAAAGTTCAGTTTAGTGATAATTCTACGTATAAAAGCAATTGTTTAGTCAGTAGGCATAAGGTGTACTATTAATCCAATAGATCTCGAAAATCTATGCGCCATAAACCTATGAGGAGGAATTATAAGGCACTATGTCATAGGACCATATTTTTCTCGATATTTTTTGACGAAAAATTGGCAGGGGAAATTTATTTAAATTGTTTGCAATACCACTTGCCTATTTTTGTACAAAATGTGGATTTAAAAACAAGAAAGGGACTCTGGTACCAGCACGACGGTGCTCCACCACATTTTCAAATGGACATTTAAAATTACTTAAACGAAGGGATGGGAAATCGCTAGATTGGCCGTAGCCGTCCCATTGCACGGCCAGCGGGGTTGCCTGATATGAGGCCTATAGATTTATTTTGTGGAGATATGTAAAAGAAGTCGATGGCATGAAAGAACGAATAACAGTAAGTTTTCGAATTTATTAGTCCGCTAGTTTTACCAAATATTCAATGTTCCATCTTAAGAAAGGCTGGAATTGTGTATAGAAAAGGTGGGGTATAAATCAGAAAATCTTATGTGAAATGATTTATTGCTTATTTAGGTAGGTTTTACTTTGCACATTTTTTAAAGCAGCAAAATATATGCAAAGAAATAACAACTGGAATAAGAAAGTGAAACTATTTTAACAAAATTATTGAATATTTGAACAAAAAAGAGAGCTAAAACAATGTTTTACGATTTGGAGTGCAGATAATATTTTAAAACAATTTTTTCTTCAAACGTCAGTAAATCCGTCATTACTCAACTGTGTAGGCGGTCGTGAAGTTTCGTTTTTCCTCCGCCGGAACTTTAGTTTTCACTTTTCCGCCGGCGGAGGTAAAAGTGTTGTCATAGCAACATAGATACAATAGGTTTGTTCTAGCATGACATTTCGGACGGTTTGAAGCCATCCGGAGTTTGCGCTTAACGATATAAGCGTCGTTTTTATTGCTATGCGCAAACTCCGATGGCTTCAAACCGTCCGAAATTTCATGCTAGAACAAACCTAATACAAACAGACAACAAAATAAGCGTCAACAACTCAAGATTTATTAAACTACAAATTGTATTTATCACTCGATTTGTGACTGCATTTCTAAAAATCACTAATTTAGGAACAAATTGGTTATTATTTAATCGAAGTTACTCAATAACTGCTTATCAATACGGAATTAAAGCGCAGTCGGAGACGCAATCTTAAAAAAATAATTATTGTTGACAGTGCCCACTGAGAGCTTTATGTTACATTACTATAGCAACAGCCTGTGCCTATTCACCGACACCGGTCTAAGCCGCCTTGCGATCTCACTTATCTTTAATAATAATGAGATATTATTACTATTAAAAAGAGATGTTTTTGCATTAATTTGTCGACATTTGAAGAAAAAACAGCATATTTTATTTGAAGGAAAAGTTACTTTTCATGGCTTGCTCTCTATTACCAGCAGTATCACCAAAATAAATGTTTTGTAAGATTACTATACTTATTTTGTTCATTAATATGATTTCTTTTATTTTTTGCTTACCTAAAAATCAATTTTTTCACCCTAATAAATCCCTAATATTTGGTTTAAAGAGTATTAAACCTTATATCAGGCGAAAAACTATTAAAGCCTCCCTTTAAAAGTGCTGCAATAATACAGGGTGTTCTATTTAAAAAAGAAATGAAAAATTTAATTTTATGAATGTTGAGCCATCTTGTATATCGATTAAATTTGTGAAATAAAAAAATACCTACCTGCAGTAGTTACCTTAGACAACTACTTGGCATGGAAAAATATAAATTTCAGCAAAACTGATAAAAAAAATGGATTGATTCTGCCAGTCACCGATAAGCCCTTCGTAATTTTACTTTCGATTATGTATGTACTGTCAGGGCCAGATTAATATCAGAAAAGGTTTATTTATAAAAGACGAAAATAAAACAAATTTTAATATTCCAGGAATAAAAATACAATGCATGAATTTATATTCTGGCACCTTATGAAATTAGGGGAAGCTATGGCCACTCTATTATTCAAGATAATATCGATATGAAATCAGTTTCTTAATGTCTAACGAACTTTCCATCGTTAATAATAAGCACAATAAATTGAATTTTTGTTATACATTCTATATTAGTATTATTATTATTATTATTATCATAAACCTAACAGTTAGGTTTATGTTATTATTAAAAAGGTTTATTAATCGGTTAAGAATTGATAACGTCAATAGTTTGTTTGAAGTTGCATACATTAGAATTAAGAGGTGGCCGCTAATCATTTACCATTTATCTGTTTTCGAATATGATGTAATTGAATAATGCAACGTACGTGTTTCATACTCCACCGAATAGTTTCAGATGACAGAAACCCATACAAATTGTTTACCCCATATACTTAAAAAGAAATATACTGCTAAACCGTCATTTGGACAATGAGTGGAAAATGAAGTCAACACTAAAAGACGGGAATATCAATTTTGCATAAGTCTATCTTTGTCGTTCAGGAAGTTGTTTGTGCGCACGCCCTGTACGGAACGTTCTTATTGGTCCGTTTGTCGCGCATTAAACTGGCCGAGGCCGACCCCGACCACGGCCACCTATACAAGGCCATGAAGCAGCAAATCTTGCCCTTCTACTACCTAGTGCTTCCCTATTAATCTTAAAGTAAGACAATATGGTAAAACTGGACACAAGTTTATTAATTATAAAAATAAATATGAGAAATATAGACATGAAATAAAAATCATATCAAAGATAGGGATAAACTAAAGTTACGAGTAGTAGATGAACGGAATATCTGAATAACATAATTGCTTTGTATTATGCTTGTTGGCTTATAATTTCCATTTTTGATAATATGTATGTATTAATAATATAAACTATGTGATTAGTTAATAACAAATGTGATTACAGTTAAATGAAATATGTAGCCCAAGATCAAAGCAGTTGCAAAAGGCAGTATTTTACGTATAAGTATTCAAGTAGATTTCTCAGAGTAAAACGAGTCACAAAAAATAAAAGGTATATATAGTGTATGGTTTTTTTAGTTAGTTCACCTATTCAGTACCTACTCAAGCACAATCTTTTTAAGTAGCAATAACAGAATACATGATAAAATAAAATGATTAATTAGCTTAAGCCATGTTAAGTAAAACAAATATCACATATATAAATACAAAAAGCAGTGATTTTTCTATGTTGTATAAGTACTGTGAATAAAATGCAAAGCAGTTGTATGAACCAATAAGTATTGCAACAATAAAAGCAAACCGAAGGTTTCGAAGCAGCTCAATTTTACTAGCTGTTCTAGACAGACACTGTTGAATTCTAATCTTCATGCAAGCCATTTTAGTAAAAATACAAGTGCTTATCTAGTTAGTTCGTCACATGAACAAGATATACGGCTTTCCGAAGAAACGGGATGCCGCTTGTGCTTGGAGGGCAAAGAAACAAGTTTTATGCTGTCTGGCAATGGAAAGAACTAGACAAACTCTCCACCCCCCAGACAGCTTTCGATTACATGAAAGGGATTAAGCCTCTGGCCTAGTGGAATCTACAGATGTGAGCCACAACAGACCAAGGGTTGCCCAAATACACATACAATTACAAAATTCAATAGTTAGCAAAGTTACAGTTCTATAGTTGATGTTATATCATCTTCATTTTTATTGCCATTTTGATTGGCAATATTTTGGCTTCATGAAGCACTTTATCTAAAGTACTTAATATACTCAACCCGCACGTACTGATAGTTTTATATCAGACTTGTCCGAACACAATGTTTTTTTAATGAACAAATTTCCCACAAACACTTCAAGTCTTCTGACCTGACAGAAACATAGACATTTGCACACTTGGGTACCCTTCAGCTGGTTCATTTAAATAGAAAAAGGACAAGTTTCCTTTTCCTTTCAACTATCCATCCTCGAGTTCATTAATCTTGATATCAGCTTCATGTAGCGCAGTAAAAGATATTGCTTCATTTCGTTGTAAGTAGTTGCTCTATCCAAACTTTCAGCAATAGCCGAGGCAATAGCCCCTTTCCATTTCTCAACATTCAATCTGATCTTTCTGCGTTTAGTGTGGACATTCTCTTCATCAACTTTACTTAAATATGAAGGACATCTAGGTAGCTTACATGGAATCTCCCACAAGAAACCGTTTCGAAATATAATTATAATATCTACACGTTATAAAATAATTGAAAAAACTGACTGAAAAATATTAATGTAAACAAATAAATCGACCATCAATTTGGTTGTCGTATATAGGTGGCCGTGCCCCGACCCGTGTTCCGTTTATCGATCCATCTGTGTTTTATTGTGTCGTGTGATTCGTATCGTATCTTGTGCACATTAAATTGTAATTTCAATTTAAAACTGTTTTTAGACATTTTTAGAGTGTTTGTGCTTTGAAAATAAACAGCAAATAAGCATATCCGCTTTAAAAAATAACCTCTGCAAGCGGCAATAATTTAAATCCAATAAACTACCGCCAATCAGGGGTATAACTTTATTGGCTGTTACATATATTTTCAACTAATCACAGAGCGTTTCTAACGATTGCGCAGTATGAACTTACTGAATGACAAAGACCGACTTATGCGAGTTTTAAATAGCTCCGTCTTTTAGTTGTGGCTTCAATTTTTGGTTTGGATTAGCGATATATTAGTTTATATATATATGGTTTACCCCCATACGGCCATCTTTTGCAATGTAACTGGCCACAGCAGTTTTAATATGACGTCATTTTATTAACGTTTGCAAACTTGAAACGTTTGGAACAATGTTTACATGAAACAGATTTTGTTTTGTTCCACATATTTCACATAATATGTTTTTTTTTTTTCGTGGCATCTTCACTAAAGAGTACCATTAAAGTCCTTTTTGATTACAGCAGCTTTATTTTAGAATAAGGGGAGAAAAGTGAGTGTATTTTTATTTTAAAACATACGCTGGGCGGAAAACAAAATAAAGATTGACGTTAAGGTTAAAAAAGTCATTCTTCTTGCATATTCTGCCAACTCTCGCGGTCCTACAGCTAGCGCAATTCGTTTAATTATAATGCAGGTTTTTGTGTTCCCCCGCACAGCAAACTTGGAACCTAATTTTAGGTTAAAAGGAAACACCCATATTTTGGTGGGTAATTTTTTTTTGGGTATTTACCCGATAAATTCCCGGTAATTTATATATTTATCCGTTTGGTAAATACCCAGGGCACATTACTACTCTGAAAGCATACTATGTTCTTATTGATATTTCAGCCGCAGGTCTTGTGTTTCTTACTTTTTTACTTAGCATCTTGTTTTGGCAAAAATTTCTGAAGTCGTTCCTGTTTATCGGGTTTTCTTCAGCAATCCAATGCGGCTTTTCTTGTAAGCCTCGCAAGTTCTTGTTGCCGTTCTATTTGGACAACCTAATAAGTTTCAATTACCGTTGAAAATACTTGCCGCTTTCAATAACTTTCGAGTATTAGTCCGGGTAAGTTGCTGCTTTCAGTAGTAAGACCCTCAATAATTAATTATAAATTTTGACACTTAGTTGTTTTTGTTCTTAGCCTTTCCTATATACTAGTTTATTTACAACATTAAGCACAGTATTGCGACCCTGTTGTTATTGTAATTATAACATTTTGTATAATATTCAAGGTCCCGGAGAGGTAGCAGTTTTATTTTTATTTTGGAGTTATGCATGAGGAAAATATACTCACCGGCAAAACTGTTGCACCCTCCAACTATATGAGTCGTGGAATGTAATAAAAATTTGATATTTCTATATAGAGTAGTTTGAACAGTTGTCTAACGAATTTTCACCAATGAATAGTATACTACTGGCTACTGGTTATAAACATTTTGTAAGACATGGAGACAAATTTATAAAACCTAAAAGGAATACATTTGCAAAAACAACAAGAACCGGATCAATGTTAGGTGACTAATACCTATAGTGTAACCAGTTCTAGTTCCAATTAAGTCACCAACGCAACCGTCAATACATTCTAGTTATGAGGTTATTATTGTGTCTTGGGTTAAATTGGTACATTCTTCTTAAGAGACAAATAAGAACTCCTGGCAGTTTCTAGGCGAGTTTTTTCTTTTAGGGTTCTCTTAAGAAAAACCCATGGCCAGATATAGTCGTGGATATTGTTACGTTTTCCCGTGGGTTCTGAACGAAATTGCAACTTTACTATTTTCAACTAATACTATATTTATTCTTAATCACTGTATACAATTAAACACACTAAACTACTGTTATAACTTTAGGACTAATAGCTCGTTACAATTCCACACTCAAGGCTTAATTAAACCCTACACGCTTTAG
Source organism: Pissodes strobi (assembly GCA_016904865.1). Taxonomy (NCBI): domain Eukaryota; kingdom Metazoa; phylum Arthropoda; class Insecta; order Coleoptera; family Curculionidae; genus Pissodes; species Pissodes strobi. The sequence goes on from MU185151.1 coordinate 96,524, forward strand.
GTCTGCTACTTATATACAACTAACCCAACTCGCTTTAGGTCTGCTACTTATATACAATCTCAATTGTATATAAGTGCAATATCGAAATTGTTGTTTTAATTTCGCAGTTGTCACTTTATGTCAATATAGAGTTTTCAAGTCCCGGGACCAAAAATATTTTCGTGATTTCGGGACTAAATTCTTAGTCCGGGTACCAGTCCCGGGTCCCTGAAAGTTGTCCGCAGAATAGTCCCGAGCTCAAGATACATTCTGTTGATGAAAACAAAACAATAAAAGAAGTATGTTTTATTTGTTTTATTTTATACTAATATTTGCCACTGATGCTTTAACAGTACAAAAAAGGACAAAACGTTTTATCCTTCTAGTAAATTCTTCTGTTAATTCAGCCTTCATTGCGCCATGTGATATGCGCATTGTTTGTTTCAATCCGAGGTACTTGTAAAATTAATCTTCCTTCATTGCCTCGATGTTCAAAGTGACCTAGACCTACTGTACCTCGTACGATATTCACTGTACGGCACTTTTCCAGTCCAAACCGCATTCTAATATCCATGGAGAATTGTTCTACAATCTTCAACATTTGCTCTAGCTGATTTTTGGTAGCTCCTGATTTAGGTCATTCATATAGAGCAAATAATTGACTTTCTATCTCCTACCTCTTTGTTGTTTTTGATATTGTATCCATAGGAAGTAGAATACAGCTGGTATGGAAGCCATGTACAGATTCCTACGCTTGGAAAATGCCTGGTTATAGATGACAGAGTCGATTATGAGTTGCTCTTTGCACCCCATTGAACCCTTACCGTATTCTGTTGGTCAGCAACAATCTTATTTCGCTCACAGTTGGCATATAGCCGGTGCGCTAAGCAGGTTGTTATCACTTTGTACATCGTTAGTAGACACGTGATTGGTCGGTACTTGAATGGATCCTCCGTATTTTCCGGGTCCTTTGATAGAAGATATGGGACACCCTGAAATAGAAAGCGTGGCATATTTTCAGGATTGACGATTACGTCATTAATTAAATTAGTTCATTTTTCGTAGGTACATTGGAGTTTCTTGAGCAAGTAGTTCTGTATTCCATCTAGGCCAGCTGCCTTCCAGTTATGGGTATCTCTGATGACGTTTGTAATTTCTGCTGTCGTAAACATCTCGTCAGGCATTTGGTTGTATTCCTGGGAGGTCCGGCGTTCCCCCGCAATCCAGCCTGCTTCAACGTTGCACTGAGTCGGTGTTCCCAACTATTCTCTCCAAAATTGTTCAACATCGTCACTGCTGGGGAATAATTTGTTCGATTCTCTAGCCCTCTGTAGAATGTTTTTTTCTGATTTATTATTATTACTCAATTTGTACGTCTTTCAACGCCCTGAAAATACAGATAATTGTTGTTTTAAAGTGTCAGGACATTGCTGGTGTGTTTGTTTTTCTGGATCATAACGAGCATGGATTCGATATCGAGTCATGATTGATCGAACGCAAGCTTCCAGCCTATGGGACTTTACTCCATTGATGTATTCTTTTAGCCTTCCTATATATCTTCGTTTGTCATCAATCCTAGCATTCAATCTTCTTTCCCAATGAGGTGTTTGTGGCTCGTCCACTGTTTGCGCCGTTCCCTTTGTTCGTATTTTGGTTCCCAGGATTCGGGAAATGACCCTTCCAGCGCAGTAGATTAACATATGGAAGTGGTCCAACGTGTTCGCCTGGGTTATATAGTTTGGCAGATCGGTTGTTCATAATAGTAAGGGCGATTTCTGGTTTCTTTGCGAGGTTCAGCCTAGGTAATGGTGGTCTACTTAATGGGTCGGTGCCATTGTACTCCACAATTAGCTTTCTCATCTCTGAGAGAAGTGTTTCGAATAATTTTTTTTTTTTTTTGTCAAGGTGTAAAAATGCTCCCTTATGCACACCCTCGGTTGAGGGTAGTGTGGGGCTCGCTATAAGCATACCCACCAAAAAACACCATCTCATGATGCTAGTGACTCCACGTCACTTTTGCATCGTTCTTCTTTGGCGTGATGGCCTTCTGTTGATTTTCTTGATTGACTCCAGGCAGGCTGCAGTAATATGTTGTGTGTTATGGTATGTGTGGGGTAATGTTATGCGATGTGAGTTGTTATGTTGTGATGCGTGAGTTAGTGGGTTAATTATTTTTGGGGTTTTTTTCTGTAGTGTTTAGCTACAGTTTTTTAAGGGTTAGTATGTGTTAGTATTATTTTTGGTGGTTTTTTATTTTTATGATTTTTATGTTATTTTTATTTGTAATTTTTGTGTGTTTATTGTGTGTCTATTGGTGGATCTCGTAGGCTTTTTAGCCTTGCTCTTCCCGGCCGGTCTTCCCCGTCAAAAAGTGATGTAATTAGCGGATTTGTGTGGGTGTGTACTTGTTCCAAGAATCTAGCGTGTCTGTTTGTTAGGTGTTCGTGGATTGTTTCGACTTTTAAGTCTGCGTGTATGTTGGTGTTTCGTATATACCATGGTGCGTTTGTGATTTGTCTCAGTGTTTTGTTTTGGAAAGTTTGTAGTTTTTTCTTGTTTGTCTTGCTTGTGTGTGTGTATGCGATGGCACCGTAGAGGACTTTGGGCTTGATAACTTGGTTGTAAATTAGTAATTTATTTTTGATTGACATTGAACTATTTCTGTTAATTAATGGATAGAAGGCTTGCTTTGCTGCAATGCCTATGTTAATTTTGTGTTGAATGTGCTGATTAAATGAAAGTTTGCTGTCTAGGGTCATCCCTAGATATTTCAGAGTGTTATTCCACCTTAATTCGGTGTTTCCAAGATTTAGATTTGCAGGTAATCTGCGTGAACTGCTAATGAGCATTGCCTGGGTTTTGTCGTTATTAATTTTAATGTTCCAAGTTTCTGCCCAGTCGTCTATGGCGTTTAAGTGTCGTTGTACATGTAATTTGAGTCTTGTTATGTTTTTGAGTGTTGAATATATGCAGACGTCGTCTGCATATATTGAGAGCTTTGTGTGCGGGTGTCTGGGTACATCTGATGTGTATAGTGAGTATAGTGTTGGGGAAAGCGGGGAGCCCTGGGGAACTCCCGCTTCCATGTGTCTAGTGGTTGATAGTTCTGTGTTTATTTGTGTAACGAATGCTCTTCGTTTTAAAAAAGAGGCAATCAGTTGTGTTAAGGGTAGGGGGAGGTTGTGTTGTGTATGTAGTTTGTGAATGAGTCCCTCATGCCACACTTTATCGAAGGCTTTTTCGATGTCGAGGGCTACAACTGCGGTTGATGCCCGCCTTTGTAGTCCTCTAGTCGCATCCTCGACAAGCCTGGCAAGTTGGAGTTCGGTGCTGTGGTTTTTTCTAAACCCAAATTGTTCATCTGGGATTAGATTGTGTGCTGTAACGTGGGTGTTTAGTCTGTTGAGTATAAGGCGCTCTGTTAGCTTACTCAAGGAGGAGAGCAAACTAATAGGGCGCCAGTGTTGTGGAAATGTTAGATTCTTGTTTGGTTTTGGTATGAGTATAATCTTTGCTTTTTTCCAACAAGTTGGAAAGTGGTTTAGTTGCAGTGTTTTGTTTATTATGTATGTTAGTTTTCGTATTGCTACGTCTGGTAGGTTTTTAAGTGCTTTGTTTTGTATGTTGTCTAGGCCTGGGGCCTTTTTTGGGTTGAGTTGCGCAATTAGTTGCACAACTTCTTGTGTGTCCGTTTGTTGAGTTTCGTCTTCTGGGAGTTCGTTGATTTGTCTCGTGATTCTTCTGTATGATCTCTCTATGGCTTCTTCGTGATCAATATCCTGCGCTCCATTTCCCAAAGTGAATTGCGACTCCAGCGAGTCGGCAAAGGCCTCAGCCTTGTCTTCGCTAGAGTACGCCATTCCCCCCAAGCCATGGATCGCCGGATATATCATCTTGCCTTTGTGCTGCATAGTTTTGGCTATTCTCCATAGAGAGTTGTTTTGTACGTTTAGTGTTGTCAGGTATTCTGTCCACTTGTTGTTTTTGTGGTTTTTCACGTCCGTTTTTATTGTGTTTGTTAGTCTGTTTCCTTGTCTGTTGAGTTCTGCGTTGCCTGTTAGTTTGGCACGTCTTTTTAGTCTGTTTCTTAGTCGTATGTTTTGCTTTATGTTTTCGGGAAGTGTGTATGGATTGCTTTGTCTTGTGTGTACTGTCTTCTTTGCTGTGTTTAGTGCTGTTTGTAACTCTTCGGTGAAGCTTATGACATGATTGTCCAGCTCTGCCTTAGAGTTTATGTGCGGGATATGTTGTATGTTGTCTGTTAAGTGTTTTTTGAATGTGTTCCATTGGATGAATGTTTGTGTATGTGCTCGTGCGTTCTCGTGTATGTTGTTTATTGTAATGCCAATCGGAGAATGATCTGAGGCAGATAGATCCTCCAGATTGTCTATCACAACGTTGTGTGGGATGTTGTGAGTGATAGCGATGTCTAATATGTCGGCTGTTTCGCCGCGAAAGTGTGTGGGTTCTGTGGGAGCGAGTATTGTGTAGTGTAGTGCTTCTGCGGTCCTGAGTAACATAGTACCATTTTGAGTCGTGGTTCTACATCCCCAGGACCTGTGTTTGGCGTTGAAGTCCCCGGCTGCTAGAACCGGGTGTGTGTAATTGAAAAGTTTCTCTATTTCTGTGTGAGTGAGTTTATTTTGTGGCGGTCTGTATACCGAGTGTATCACCATGTCTCCGTCAGTTAGACTGACTTTGACACTAGTTACCTCTAGTATATCAGATTGTGGTGAGCGTATTGTGTCATGTGTGATGCTGTTTTTTATAAAAATGGCCGTACCGCCTCCCCTGCGGTCCGGTCTATCATTTCTATAAATTGTGTAGTTTTGAATGTGTAAATGCGTATGTGGGCGTAGGTAGGTTTCTTGCACGAGTGCGATGTCTATATTGTTCTCAACCAGATATTCCGCGAATTCGTATCTCTTGGGATAGAGGGAATTCGCGTTCCAGCTGATCAAGAACAAGTGTGGTGGTGTATTAGCCATTGAGATTAGCGAATAACCTCAATGTCGGGTTGTTTTGTATTAGTGTGGTGATAGTGTTGATTTTTGCCTTAATCTCCTCCTCGGACATAGTCAGCAGTGTGAAGATGTTGTTGTTTTGAGCGTTGGTGTTTTTATTGTTTGTGCCTGAGTTTGGTGTGGTATTTTGGGGGGTTGGCTTTGGTTGTGGTTTTGTTAGTTGTGCGTAGCTGATGTTATTGCTCACCGGCCGTGTTTGTGTAATGGTTTGTTTTGGTTTATTTTGTTTATTGTTAGGGTTTTTCGGGCATGAGGAGTAACTTGCTGGGTGTTCTCCTCCACAGTTGCAACACTTAGGTGGGGTGTTCATGGGCTTTTTACAGTCCCGGTAGTGGTGTTTGCCTGCGCACTTGTGACAGACTGGGATTGCGTGGCAGTTAGTCACGGTGTGGCCAAATTGTTGGCATCTGTGGCACTGGGTGAGTACACGATGCTTGCTGCCTCTCTGAATTTCGACTACTACTGGCATGTAGTTAATACGAGTTTCATTGAGGATGTTCATGTCTGATTGTGGTACTAGGACTTTGAGCATCTCGAATAATCCTTCGGTGTCCACATTATATCTATTTAAATCATGTGCCCCACCATTCAGCTGTTGCTCTGCTACTTCAGGCGTCCCACCCACATGTCCAGCATCTCCGTCCTGGTCACCATTCTCGTTATTACCGTGATTCTCATTCTCATCATCACCATGATCCTCATTTTCTTCGTTGTTGTTGTGCAGGTTTAGCAGTTCGCGTTCTACTTCTTGTTTGATGATGGTGTTGATATTTTTTAAATAAAATGCTAGCTTGATAAAACGATTTCAAATTCAATTCTTTTTTTTTTTTAATATTTGTATTTTAAATTATCTGAGTAGTACTACTATATGTGGATGTATTTATATATATGGAGGTATATTATACGTCCATTTTAAAATGTCCAAGCCTTGGAATGAAAAATTGGTAAATTTTCCTAAGGTTCTATTCTAAATTTCGATTAGTCGATATTCCCTAATGCTTTTACACTGGTAACAAATTTTAAAAATAAGAGCTTTTATACTAGGTCTTTCATTTATATATATATATTTTTTTTAGATTTGAGGACTGCAGACAAGTATTTTGTCCTATAGTCCATACTCAGTCTAGGAACATAGTGCATATTTAATTTTAAAATACTTATATGCGATTAAAAACTACTTTTAAAGAAAATGGAAATTTAATTTCGTCTTATAAAAAAGAACCAACATTTTATTTGCAAAACATTTATTTGCTCAGTCAGTGTGTAACAATTTATAATTTAAATTTATTTAATTTTAGAAGAAAAAACTGATAAATAATGGATTAGCTTAATAAATATTAAAGACTCAAGGTCCTTTGTACTAGACTAGAATATTGAACAATAGTAAATACTGTTCTGTTAAAAAATGCTCATAATTAAAATGCAAATATCCTTTAATTTCATGCCATAGATATAACAAATTTTGGGTAATTATCGTTTAATAATACAAGCACAATGCAATGTAGAGAGTGATTCAAAATAAAGTTACTATACAGGCAACTATCCGTCTGTCATGTTTTCATAATATTTTTTGAAGTAACTTAAAAGTAAATATATTCTCGAAAGAAATAGGATTATAAGACGTGATTTTATTAAATTATTTATTGCGAAATTCACGGGGATAATTCCATAAAATTGCATAAGGTTAATAAAATCGCGTACCCCCGTTCTTTGTCTGATCTCGTTTGGAATTCGGTCTCTGACGGTAATTCCCAACATCGACGTCCCTATTTTTGGCTGTATGATTTGCATTTTGTTTATGCTTTTTTGTAGTTAGTATGCATTGGTTGAATATTTTTCGTTTTAAACATATTGTGAGTCAGACTTAAAAGTATATCTGAGTTTGCTGCCCAGGTTAGAGTTATTGTATTTCATGTGTTTGGTTATTTCGCTGATGCAGCTTTCGTTTCCCACGTATTTGCATATTTTGCATTTGCTTGAACTAATAATTGTTTAGTTTAACCGTAGCCGGCCGTTTAACCGATAATGTCCTATTTTTATGGACGTATATTTTTGAAGTGAAACTTCTTTAGCGAGGGTAGTTAGTTCGAAAAAATTAAACGGAAATCAAAGTGAAACATTTTATTGAAGCATGTTCCAGTATAGCGAGAGGGCTGAAAATTTCAGGACATGTAGCCAGGGTGAACCCTGTACCCCCACCCCCCTCCCCACCGTTCGACCAGGAGAGGAGGGAGAAGGAAAAACTAAAATATTTAATTTCGGGAGAACGGGAAGAGCTAGGGGGTCGAAATTTTTATTGTAGGTGCGCCTCATGGGGCTACCTCTGACCATAAGGGGAAGACCGGTGCTCTAATTTAAGGGGGATGTTGAACAAAAAAAACCGTATAATGGGATAATGCCCCCTTCCCCCGGATATACAAAAATGTTCAAAAAAATTGGAAGAAAATTGAAAGGAACATAAAATGTTGTTCGGAAAGTTGATAAAAGCATTATAAAACGAAATAAGAAAAAAAATATTTAAAAAAAAGTTAGAGAGACCCTATTTTCGGCGAAAAATGGCGAAGGAGTTGAGCTACGAGGTCGGGGATGACAACTACCTCTGACCATAAGGGGGAGACTGGTGCTCTAATTTAAGGGGGATTTTGAACAAAAAAAGAGTATAATGGAATAATGCCCCCTTAGTAGAGGAAAAATGCCGGTTTACCATCATCCCATTTTGGGATCAATCCCATTTTGAAACCATCTCACTGCGCATGACCCAATACTCGAACCGACGAGGATGTCACCGAACCTTTCACTTTCACATAATCCCAAGCCAGGGGCGTAACATAATTTTTTCATTCACTTCGACTATATATATATTTTTTTAAATTTTTTAACCCATATAAAAGTAATGTAACCTATCGATTCCAATGGCGTATCTGTTTTACAGGTTACGTCATACGTCATTTTTTTTTATTACGTCATCTGTCATACTTGCCATTATCATCCGCGTAAGCAGCTCTATTTTATAGGTTATTTTTTCCGTCATCTGTCATTTGGTACTACGTCATCTGTCATTATCCATTTTTTATTACGTTACCAAAAGTAAATGGGAATTAATAGCAAATATTCGATTTTACCCAATTTTTCGCTGACTACCTACGTCTCTGTCGACTAGACAAGCTGAGGATTAAAAACTCAGTGCCCTAATGAGTAATTCACTACCCATTAAGGTATTTAAATGCAGATTATTTTCAAACTAATACGATTTCTATTATTCCGGTATAGGCTTAAAATTTACGGAATGTGGATATACGTCACGCTATTCGATTTTCTATTTAGTGAAAGCTGATGAGTTAATCCCTACCGTTTTCACCAAAGCAAACGTCATAGTACACTACCTTTCACCGCTCATATAAAAAGCTCGACCCGATAGTACAGTGTCCTATTATTTTTCAAGTTTGAACTGCAGTTATATCGCTGGATATTTTTTTATAACTGCCGATCTTATATCCAGTACGTGTGTGACTTTTTTAACTGATAGTTGTTGTGAGTTTTGTAGTAAAAACGGTAAGTCGATATATATCTTTTTTATTCATTTTTATATATGTAACTAAAGAATATTCAACTGGCATATGTTCTAGAAATGTATATGCATCGTTTTATTATATTATATAAATATATTTTATTCATTTTTTCACATATCTAGTCAAAAAATATTCAACTGATATATAGTTTTTTATTTGTCTGAAAATGTTCACCTGTGAATGTTGTAATAAGACCTTTATTATTTAACTACAACTCTCCAATAATTTTTAAACCTAATATAAATATTTATACCCCATTTTTGTATATTAAACTAAGGAATGAATGGTGCAATAATACCTTTATTATTTAACTACAGTTCTCCAATAATTTTTAAACCTGATATAAATAATTCTCACTCATTTTTGCATATTTAGCTAAAGAATATTGAACAGATATATTTAAAAATACATGTAGTATTTATTTTATTATTTTTTTTGTTGATTATTACTTATTTTTTAAACTACTGTAAATATTTTTATTAATATCTACCTATTCAACTAAAATTATACCCGTAGAGTAAACACACCAGTTTAAGCTATAGCCTAACTATATACTTTTTATATTTTAACCAATTCTTTTCTTAATACAGTTTTTTTATGTTTTTAGAAAATGTTTACCTGTGAATTTTGTCACAAAGCATTTACATTCAAAAACAATTTAAAACGTCATGGGGATTGCAGAACTGCTACAAAAACTTGTATGTTTTGTGGAGGGATTTTTAAATCAGAGATGACGCTGAGGCGGCACATATCTGCAAAACATCCTGCAAACAAACGTGTCTCAGAAAATCCCCCACTCCCCATGGCGAAAAAGCAAAAGGTTGATCTTACAAATGGTGAGTTTTTCTTCTTCAATAATTAGGATTTATTTCATGATTTAACTAGATTTATACTAAAACTCCTTAATTATTATAGAACCTTCAACATCTACCGCAGGAAATCAGCCACTCTCCATTATCAAGACGCAAAAGGTTGATCTTACAAATGGTGAGTTTTTCTTCTTCAATAACTAGAATTTATTGTATGATTTAACTAGATTTATACTAAATATACTAAACCCCACAATAATTATTTTAGAACCTTCAACATCTGTAGCGGAGACATCTCGAAGCCATGAATCACCAGCTGAAATTAAAGGACGAGAGCTTTATTTTCAAAACGGTTAGTAGTATAACAATACATAACAAATATAGAAAAAAATTAAATAAAATAAGTATCATTGTCATACTATAGGTATTATATATACATGTTTGTTTCTAGAACCCTCAACATCAGACGCTTCAACAACACGTCATTGTGCGCAGTGCGACTTGGAGATTCCAGTCCGTGCATGGAATGGACATACTAGGAGTCTTCAACATCGAAACAACTGCATCATGACAGTGGTGGAGGAGGAGGAGAGCATACAACTCATAACGACATCATTCCGAAACCGAATAGCTACATATCGGCTTTCTTCGACTCAAGAACCAACTAACGTGAAGAGATTCCTGAGCCATCTTCGGGAAAACACCGTTAGGTTGGTTCAAGAAGCCAGAGCAAAATACCAAAATTTAAAAGTCGGTGTGGAGCTATTCGGACGATTCCTCCTCCAAACGAAGGAAACGGCAGAGGTTAAATCGTTTAATACGAAATTTCAGCTGGTGAACGAGGGAACAGATCTGGAGGAGCTGTTTAGGCAGTTTGCTGTAATCCTGGAAAAGAAAACCATAGAATTCCAGGAAAAAGACAGCGGTATGTATTTTTTTTTTTCATAACGCCGAATATTCTAGAAACTTAATTGATGTTTACATACTTAACAAGGTTTTCTCATTATTATAGGATGGTCGCTGCAACAGTTCCTCCACTTAGACGTTTCCATCAACAAGATCAACCCACTTAATGCATCATCATACCTTCCACTACCGAAGGAGATTGAAGTGAAAAAATCTGTATTAAACATCCAGAATACAGATGACAAGTGCTTCATGTGGTCGGTCTTGGCCTACCTCCATCCAATTCATTGGACTCATAATGCGAATAGAGTCGCGAACTATACGCCATTTGAGAACGAACTGGATTTTACAGGTATGGAATTTCCAATAAAACTCAAAGATATCTCAAAGTTTGAACAACTCAACAATATTTCGGTCAATGTTTATGGACTGGATAACATTTTTGAACATGGTCGAAATAGTGTTGATGTTGTAGGCCCTCTGCATTTCACTACATCTCGTAAAGAGCGACATGCTAATTTGTTATTAGTCAGTAATAATATTGGGGATAATCATTACTGTTTAATAAAAAATATGTCGCGATTGATCTCAAGTCAATTATCTAAACATGAGCATGCCAAATATTTATGTGATGGTTGTTTGGTATACTTTCCTACGCAACAAAAATTAAATGCTCATCATGAACATGACTGTGGTCATATTTCAGTCAAACTTCCGACAACCGATATAAGGAAAAATAAATATGGTGAAAACGTACCTGAGAATATTCTTAAATTCACGAATTTTGAAAAGAAATTAAAAGTACCTTTTGTTGTATACGCCGACTTCGAGACAATCCTTGAACCCATTGATATAGAGCAAAATGAGCTTGATTCCGAAAGTTCCTATACTGTAAAAACTCACAAGCATATTCCTTATTCATTTGCCTATTACATTAAATGTGACTTTGATGATTCTCATTCAAAGTTCAAAACTTTCAGGGGACCTGAAGCACATACAGTATTTGTGAATTGGCTAGAGACTGATTGTAAATCAATCTATAACCAATTCATGAAAGACTCAGTGCCGATGACTCCTCTAAGCGATGAACAGAAGAAAGAGTTTCGTGATGCTAAGGATTGCCACATTTGCGAGAAGCCGTTTAATGTAGGAGATGAACGTGTAAGGGATCACTGTCATCTTACAGGTAATTTTCGAGGTGCGGCCCACTCTATATGTAACCTTAATTTCAAAGTTCCTACCTTTATTCCCATCTTTTTCCATGGTATGTCCAACTTTGATTCCCACCTATTCATCAAAGAACTTGCTCTCCAAGAGGAAAAATTGGATGTTATCCCCCAAAATAAGGAGCGGTATATCTCATTTACCAAACATATCTTGGTGGATAACATCCAAAACAAAGAAGGTAAACAACAAGATGTATTTTTAAAGCTTCGCTTCCTAGATAGTTTTCGTTTTATGGCCTCTAGCTTAGACAAATTAAGTCAAAATTTAGATTCAACACAATATCGGGAAGTGCGAAAATATTTCCCCGCGGATGAGGAGTTTAAGCTCATTCGACAGAAGGGCGTTTTCCCATACAACTTCGTAGATTCTTTTGCCAAATTAGATAATACCAACCTTCCATCTATTGATGGGTTCTATAATAAACTACGCAATGAACCCATCACTATAAAGGATTATAAGCGTGCGGAGAAAGTGTGGAATTTATTTAAATGCGCGACTTTAGGTGAATATTCAGATCTTTATTTAAAATCCGACGTGCTGATTCTCGCAGATGTTTTTGAGAATTTTAGGGACGTGTGTCTTACAACATACGGTCTAGATCCGTGCCAGTTTTATACAGCCCCATCGTTGTCATTTTCTGCGGCTCTGAAGATCACCTCGATTGAGCTTGAGCTTTTAACGGATCTAGACATGGTACACTTCCTGAAACGCGGTATTCGCGGCGGTGTTAGTCAATGTAGTGTGAGGAAAGCAGTAGCTAATAATAAATTTATACCGCAATATGACGCTTCTAAACCTAATTCCTACATTACATACCTAGACGCAACCAATTTATATGGTGCTGCTATGTCTCAATATCTTCCAACGGGTAATTTCAAATGGCTTTCGGATAACGAAATTCAATCTCTAGATCTTATGTCCATCGATAAGGAGTCAAATACTGGCTACATCTTAGAGGTTGACTTAGATTATCCGGAACATTTGCATGACTTGCATAACGAGTTACCCTTCTGTCCAGAATCTATTGTACCAGAATCATCAAAAGGAAAAATTCCAAAATTAATTCCCAACTTTAATAAAAAGTCAAAATATATCATTCATATCAGAAATCTGCAACAAGCACTAAGCCACGGCCTTAAATTAACAAAAATTCACCGAGTTTTATCTTTTGCTCAATCGCCGTGGCTTAAAATATATATTGACCTGAACACGGCGAAGCGAAATGCTTCAAGAAATAAGTTTGAGAAAGACTTTTTTAAGCTTATGAATAATGCCGTGTTCGGGAAAACAATGGAGAACGTGGAGAAAAGGGTAAATGTTAAGCTTATAACCCATTGGGAGAATATTGGTAAGAAATTGGGGGCAGAAGCGTGGATTTCTAAGCCTCACTTTAAAGATGTCGCCATATTCGGGGAAAATTTGGTAGCTATCCAAATGGCTAAACAGAGAATCGTATATGATAAGCCCATATACGTGGGATTCTCCATCTTGGATATATCCAAAACAATCATGTACGACTTTCTGTATGACTATATTAAACCCAAATATGGTGACAAAGCAACCCTCCTATACACTGATACCGATTCATTAATTTTCAAAATTGAAACGGATAATTTTTATGATGATATGAAACTGAATTTGAATAGATTTGACACATCCAATTACTCACAGAATAACCCACACGGTGTACCTGTAAACCAATCCGTGCTAGGCCGTATGAAGGACGAGTATGCAGGTAAGATCGTGTGGGAGTTCTATGGAACCGGAGCGAAAGCATATTGCGTCAATGTGGATGGAGAGCTAACTAAGAAGGCTAAGGGTGTACCTGACTACGTCACAAAGCAAGTCTTAACCATAGACGATTATAAGATAGCTGTTGACGTACCAGGTACAATGATTCATCGCGAGATGAATACTTTCCGTTCACATTTACATGATATGTATGTCGAGCTGAAAAATAAGGTAGCGCTATCATACGCGGACGATAAGCGCTATATTATACCCGGTTCTGAGTTTACGCTGGCTTGGGGGCATCAGGATGTAGTGCTCCATCAGACTACGGCCGATCTATTGGAAATTCCATAAAGTCAAGATCGACCGTTTTTATCTCCTTCGATAATGTAGGATACGATGAAGTATATAGATTTAAGTACTAGCTTTAGTTATATATAGATTAGAACAATACTAAATAACAGTCTCATTTTTAAGATAAGTTTATTGTTACTTTTACATTTTTTTTACAATTTTGATTTAATTTTTACAAATCTTACATATTATTACATTATGGCTATTGGAGAGTAATTCTTCTATTCCTTTGATTGAAATATATCCACTTCCTAGCTCTGGTTCGAGATTCAAACACGCTATCCCATTTGGATTTGATTTCAAGATTTTCAAATTCATCAAACATTTTTTTCTTTGCCTCGAAGAATTGAATATCATTCTTCAGTTTTGCAATATTTCCCAAATGAGCTTGAATTTTTACAGTAAGCATGTTCTCCATGATATAATTTCAATTATATCGAGCGAAATTACAAGTTGTAAGACTGCAAAGGTTGAAAGAGAAAGCGAAAATAGTTTCGAGAAGACTTTATTCAGCTAGTACGTATGTATGAGTCATTACATACTTGTATGAACGTGTTAGAACGATGTTGTATACATTACATTAACAGTCTAATATAATGGTGGGAAAGATATGAGAGGGGGGGGGGGGAATGTATCAGCGATATATTTAAGTGATGAGTGTTTTTTATTTTAATATTGTTTGAATCCCTTATCACAAGTGTGTGTGTTCAATAACAATTTAAATTGTTTATTTTATTTATATCAATATGTTGAGTGACGTATTTGACAACATATCTTCTTACTCGCCTTCATTATCATCATCGAATCAATCAGTGTCTGAGTGGGATTATAGTACCACTATAGAAAGCATAAATTCGATGTTTGAGGAAAAAATAGATGCAGAGCGTTGTTTAATCAACGAGGTTGCTGTTACCTTACCAGATATCCCAATTCAACTCTCAACAGGTCTTAGTCCAGCTAGAGATTTTTCACCATCTGTGAGATTGGCCTACATTAGCCCTCAAGTAAGCGATATTATAACTATATCATTCTCAAACCTAGACTGGATCGACTTTGTGGAGAACATCAACTTGAAACCAAGTATCAATGATGAAGGACATTTATGTGAAAATGTATTAAAATTAGCTAATTTCACCTTAACTAGCATTCCTTGTGAGCGTGATAGTAGACTACTTAAGATTGTAAGAAATAACCGCATAATTTATTTATCTAATGTATGGTTATCTTCGCTTGTTAGCTATTTCCCGCTTATACATCTTAGACTTATATTGCTAGACAATATCCATTTTGTAAATTATTATTATAATATTTTAAAATGTGTTATAGATAATATTGTAGTTGAAGAAACTTATTCCGAACAGATTACTCGAATTTGTACAATTTCCACCTCAGTTGAATCTTATTGTATGTTAGAAATATTGCATTGTAACTATGACAAAGTCTTGAGCGATATTGGTAAAATGATGAGAACTTTGTAATTACAGATATACTAATGCCCTATACACATGAATATATCATTTAAAAAATAAAACTAAAGAATATTTGTATTTGATAAATGTGTTTTATTCATAGATTAAGGTATATAAACAATAACTTAGAACTATACATATTATTATTTAAACTAACTTAATAAATTATTCTCATCTATCCATGTAGGGCTGTTAAATCCTAGCCATTTCACACGCACCTGATTGATACCATTCCTTTTTCTACGAGCAATAACCTTTTCTACTAGGTAAATATCAGAGCTATGTGCTTTCTGTAATTCTGTCTCGTAAAAACAACCCTTGATAGACACTCCATAGAGATCTTTAAGAATGTAGGTAACTGGGTTTGTTAGATTAATTTTATCAATTTTAAATAATTCGGGTGACCAATTCATTTCATAGCCTTTACAAAATGCACCCTTATGTTTGCTAATTCTTACAATATCATCAACTTTATATTTTATTTTAGCTGGAACAATTTTTGGAAAATCATATACTTTTAATACTGTTTTATCTGTAACTTGATTAGGCCTCATTCCTATAGTTCTATGTTTGGTGTTATTATACTTATCCGTTATGCTTTTCAGTATTGTAATCCATTCATGCTTTCCATCAAGAGAAAATTGTTTATAAATAAGATTTTTCAGTGTTCGAATCACTCGTTCTACAATTGCTGCTTTTTTAGTACTATAAGTTGAATAATGATTAATACTGTATTGCTTCATGAGTTTTTTAAAGTGACGATTATACATCTCAGTTCCTTGGTCAGATTGCAGGTTTTTAGGATGATATCCAGCTTCTTTAAAAACGGAATCCATAGCCTGACTAACGTGTAAACCAGTTTTGTTTTTTAATGGTCTTGTCCATACATATTTCGAATAGCAATCAATAACTACTAATATGTAGCGATATCCCTCGTTTAGTATAGCATATGGCTGCATTTCAGCTAAATCCACCTGCCATAAATCTGCAAATCCGCGGATAATTGTTCGTCTTCTTTTAAAGTTTCGTCTAGCTGGTTTGTGAAGTTCTTCAACGACTTGTCTTTTCTCATTCGAAATCATTTGGAGGATATGTTTAAGTTGATAGTTTCTTCACAATTGTGTTTAATTTATAAAAATAATATCTATTATATAGCTTAATCTTTATTTATTCGCCTTTCTTGAACCTCCCTTCCTCCCTGGTGGTTTGATAAACTCTGTAAGTACTTCTACTGTAGAGGCTATATTATTAATTCTCTTATACACTTTGGAAATATCATCATCTATTTTTTCCATAATGCTAGTCTTTAATTGCTGCAAAGCGTGTTCAATACTTATTTCAATATCTTCTTTAACATGTTTTAGATCTATCTGTCCTGAATTGTGATAATCGTGTATACGATTCTCTAATTCACCTGTAGTTTGCTTCATGGCTGATGCTATGCTGTTATTCACCATTTTCAGTGAATTTAATAAATCATCTTTGCTTTTATTAATTTCATTTTGAACATATTTACATGTTACGGCCTCGTTGATTTCTATCGGTTCTGCAAGATTACATAATCGTTTGCCTTCCATATCATAATTATTGTCTAAAGTTCGTTTAAATCCTATGCCTGGAGGACCTCGAGTTTTCAATATATTATAGCCCTTTTGTCGACCAAACTTATCTATAGTTGAAGTGCTCATTTTAACACTACTTGTAGACAACTAATAAATAAATATCCATATCATACACATGCATCTTTATAAATACTTAATAAATAACCCCTCGCAGTTCTTCGATTATTGACAAAATTTCATTATCATGCCCCGTATTTCCAGCTGCTTTCGAACTCCAAAGAAGCCTTAATCTTTCAATAAGCTCTTCTACCTTATTCCAATAGACATATTCAACATTGCTGTGGTGATTATATGTTTTTTCCTTTGGTATTGCTTGCGGCATACCAGTACCAGATTTTTCCATCAAGAATGGTTTTATTAGCTCCTTATATTTTCGAGATTGGCTTCTAGTGATCCCGAGCTTAGAGTTATAGTTTTTATATAAAGCATTTGATTTTAATAAAATGTCTATGTATGCCTCTTGAGTTTTGCTATCAATACCGGCAATATTTGATAAAGCATTAGGCTGTTTTAGGAAAATTAGATCTAACAATTCCACGGTTATTGGATATACACACATAATCTGTCTACCTTTTCGTAATGATATGCTATTAGATTGGAAATGAACAGTTGCATCACCAATTCGATACCTATTAACCACATCTATGTAAACTCCAAATACAAGATCTATAGTTTTATCGTTATGCTTTAGTTTATCTAGATACGACTGGAGAATAATGTTCAACGTTCTATCATCGTGAAGAGTTGTTTGATTACTCGATGATGATGGTGTTAAATAATCTTCAGTAGGATCTCTCACTACCTCTAATTGTTGTTGTTGTTGTTGTTCAATCTCATTTAACGAGGGTTCTATCATAGAAATCGGTTGTTTTTTCTTTCGGATAATAGGTGTGCTGGCAAGTGTTGGTGAAAATAAAGGTTTCTGATTTTGCAACATTGTTTCGGATATCGATTTCAAGCCTTCAGTAACGGGTTCATAAAATTTCTTTAAGCCTGATTTTTGCTCTGAGGTTTCATATTTTAGTGACTTGTATTTTTTACGAACTATATCTGTTGCTTCGATAAGTTTTCGCTTTAAAGTTAGATCCTTTTCTGAATCCATATTCTATCTTTATCACACAAGTCTTGAACTATAACTGAATGATGTGTAGTAGTTTTAAATCTTTATATAGTTGTGAAAGCCTTTCCTAAACCTACCATTACCAACTTCGCTATCTTTATCAATCACTAAAAATCCATGTTTATCCCGCCAGCATTCAGAACAAATATCTAAAAATTGTGTAAATGTCATATCAGGTGAAACGTGATCTGTAAAAATATGTTTAAGATTTGTCTCATCCTGCTTAAATAAAATTATAAAATTTGCATTGTCCCTTATCAACTGTTTGGGAACACGTGAATATGTTTGAGCGAGATAGAAACTTGAAATGTTTCTATGTCTCCCCATACTAAAGTATGATCGAATGGTATCTTGCTGCTCACATATCACATCATCAAAAATAAAAATAGAATTTTCTTTGGCTTTTGATGGTTCTAAAACATCCTCGTTACTACTATAGGTATAATAGCCGATTTCATTAATTGGTGCTAAAACTTCACGTAAAAAATCATATTTTGGTTGATATAGCGATTTTGAATAAACGTATACATTTTCAAAGCGTAAACCTTCTGGGTGAGTAATTAAAGAAATCATTACATTTGTTTTACCCCAATTTGATGGTCCTACAATTAACGCTCGTATGCTTCGAGGTAGTAGAGGTCCGTGATGGCGAAAATCTTCATTATCGTATAATCCACTTCCAGCAACGTAATCCAAGTTATCAACTTCCAGTCTGTATTTTGATTTTAAAAACTTCATATTAAAATTATCTGATATATAATGGGAGGCTAGATGATATTCCTATTTATTTCAATGCCAGCAGTTAGAGTGGTAGGACGTGTTAGTTCCTCTTCCTGCAAAGAACAGAAAAAGACTGGACTTGGTGTAGTAAATACCTTAATAAATAAGTTACCATTTGAATTACATCTACCAAAATATCAGTTTTGTGGTCCTGGTACTAAACTTTCTGAGAGATTAGATCGAGGTGATAGTGGTATTAATCCTCTCGATAGAGCCTGTAAGACACACGATATAGCATATGCACAAAGCAAAGACTTGAACTCAAGACATCAGGCCGATTATAACCTAGAACAGAGAGCTTGGAATCGTGTTATAGCAAAAGATTCTGATCTTGGAGAAAAGATATCAGCTTGGCTTGTTACAACAACGATGAAAACAAAAAGGAAGTTAGGTATGGGTCTTAATCATAAATCAGAAAATATTAAGAAGAAGAATGCGTTATTAGGTATGGGTCTTAGTAACAAATCAAAAAATATTAAGAAAAAAACACTAAAGCTGAATAGACATCTAGGTTTGAAGAAAGAAGACAAGAAAGGGCTTTCTTTTGGAAGCGGTCTAGTTAAAAATGTGAGAGATCGATTAAAATCTATGAGAGATAGGAATGAAAAGAATATATTGAAATCAACAAAAACTGCTCTCGTTGCTGCTCGAAATGTTTTGAAAAGTACAGCTGGAAAAAGGAGAGTTAAAACACCTCGGATTATACCGATTCCTAAGACTGGTGGCATCCTACCACTAATCCCCATATTTGCAGGTCTATCAACATTAGGAGCATTAACTAGTGGTGCAGCAGGTGTTGTTGCAGCTGTAAATAAGGCAAAAGAAGCTAGAAATGCCTTAGAAGAATCCAAGAGACATAATCAGACAATGGAAGCTATTGCATTAGGTAAAGGGCTATTCTTAAAACCATACAGGAATGGGTTGGGGTTATATCTACATGAAAATAAATCAAAAAACTAATTATGTCCCTACCCCAAAAACCTCTATCAAATTTCGATATAATTAAATATGTTTCTAAACTAAGAATACCCTACTTTAGAGGTGTGTATATGAGAGATAATATACCCACTACAGGTCCGCGAGAAAGTGAGTCTGCAATTATAAATTTAGATGGTTTGAGCGGTGCAGGGACACATTGGGTTGCGTATAAAAAATACGGTTCTGTGACTCATTACTATGATAGTTTTGGAAATCTTCCACCGCCTATTGAGTTGGTTATGTATCTATATAGAGGTATAACACCTACAAGAAAAATCTTGTATAATTACGAAAGGGAGCAGTCATTTGATTCAGTTGTGTGCGGACACTTGTGTTTGAAATTTCTAAGCGAAAAGCAGCAGTTATAATAACTTACATGCAGGGGAAAGCAGTAAAATCTCTTCAGGCTTTTGCTGAAAAGAAGTGTCTAATAGACATGTCTAAACAAGAATTAGCATACCTTCCAAAGGAAGTGATGATTGCCTGTGCCTCTGAAGAAATTGTTTATGTTTTTCATAAATTACCAAAAAAGTTGCAAGAGGATCCAGATTTAAATAAATACTTATATTGTACCGATCATTATAATAATCAAGCAGATGATGAGGATGTAATTGATGGACCACCTCCAAGGAAAATATTTTGTTGCTATTGTACCATTAAAGAAATTACGATGGCTTCAGACAATAAAATCGAAGTATCTAAACATCCTGAAGGGTACTCTAAATGTAATATGCTATAAATAAGCCGATCTTTAAATAATATCCTACAGTCATGACTTATACATTCACCTTATCAGATCATTCCAGCGTCTTGAGTGCGAATTTTTTCCCAGCCATAGAATTAGATAAGAATTCACAATATGGGTTGGGGCTGCTTGGATTTTACTCATACAATTCAATTTTTAATGTGGATGATAGTAATAACCAAATAGGGTTTAAAGCACCTGCTGATCCGGAGATAGCTTATATCGAGATCCCCCATGGTGCATATGAAATTGAAGAAATCCACAAGGTGATATTAAATGGTATACGAGAACATAATACTACTATTCGAAGATATGATGAGATTGGTAACTATGGACCTGAGTCAGAAAATCAAATTTTTTCCTTAGAAGCAAATAATAATACACTTAAATGTGAACTAGAGTCGATATATGAAATAGTTTTTCCTCAAAAATCCTCTATAGGTACTTTATTAGGGTTTGATAATGTGTTGTTAGAGGCCAATACTTTACATGTCTCAATGAATCCTGTGAATATTATGAAAGTTAGAATGGTTAAGGTCGATTGTAACATAACTTCTGGTGCATATCTTAATTCCGAGGAATCTCATATAATTTTTGAGTTTGATATTGATGTCGCACCCGGCTATAAGCTTACTAAGGAACCTCAAAACATTATATATTTACCAATCAAGCCGCAGGGACGTCAGTTCATCGACAACATTACGTTGAGAATTTTGGATGATAACAACGACTTGGTTAATTTTCAAGGCGAAAAAGTTATAGTAAAATTGGAATTAAAAAAGCTTTAATCAGAACCATAATATGGGCTTTCGTTTTGATAAACATCGAGTTACCGTCATTCACACAGGAGGGTCTATGAATCACCACCATATAAAGCTGGATGTTGATAGGAAAAAACTTAGTTCGAGAGTGAACACTCAAGGGAGAGCATCTTATAAGCTGAAAAAATCAGATAGAGCTTTTCTCCAATCTATAGGCCTTAAACCTCGTTACTAGAAGTTATTAAAATTATGAGTGAAAAACTCGAAGTGTTTGAAGCTCCCATCTACGACACTACTTTAGCAAGCAGACATGTACACACTTACAAACCATATGGATCACCGACATATAAAAATTCGGATGAAGTACGAATTTCAGTAAACTTTCAGGATCTAATACTTGATATTACAGATAGCTACCTCTACATCGAGGGAAAGTTTACCCCTTCTGATGCAACTAAAAAATGTTATCTCTCCAACAATGCATTGGCCTTCCTATTTGATGAGATCCGATTTGAGATGGGTTCTGAACAAGTGGTTGTACTCCGTAAGCCGGGGATTACAACCACTTTGAAAACATTGGTTTCATATGGTGAGACGCAATCTCGATGTATGACAAGTTTGGGTTGGGGTCTTAGTGATGAACGTCAAGATATACTGAATGTAGATACCCATACATTTTGCGGAAGATTGCCTTTAAGATATCTTCTAGGATTTGCAGAAGACTACTCTCGAGGTATTCTAAATGTAAAACAGGAACTTATACTAATAATCGCTCGTACATTCAACAACTGTTACATTGGCGAAGTAGATGCTGTGCTTGATATTCAAAAAATCGAGTGGAAAATTCGACACATTATACCTGATGATCGTGAAAAATTAAAACTATATTCAAGAATCAGCAAAGGTGGTGATAATGCTAGAGTAAAAATAGCATTTAGAAAATGGGATCTTTATGAATTACCATCACTACGTGAAACAACATCCGATATTTGGGCTTTAAAAACAGCTACGTATTTAGAGAAGCCTCGATATATCATAATAGCTTTTCAGAAGTTGGAAAATTCTGATAATAGGGAAAAAGATGCAACAGAATTTACAGATGCTGGGATAAGAGATATACGCCTCTCCCTAAACTCAGATGTTTACCCATATGAGCGTTGGAATTTAGATTTTAGTAAGAATTTATACGGTCCAGCCTATTACAGCTACGAAAGCTTTCAGAGTAGCTATTATGGACGGGAAATGATTGAACCAATGATGGATATAAAGGAATTTGCTATGAATCCAGTTTTTGTTATAGATTGCAGCAGTCAGCCCGAAGGGATTAAAAATTCTACTGTTGATATAAAGTTGGAATTTGAAGGACGTGCAAAATTTAGCAAAAATATTAAAGTGTATGCTCTTATATTACATGATGCATTTCTTTCATATAATGCCTTAGATGGTACTATTCGGGTGGGTGGGTTTTAATTTGTAGAACTTAATAATAATAAATCCTTGAAATATTTTAGAATAGTTTATTTTTAATCATGTCTCTGTACTGTAACGACTGCCTTGAAAATATTGCTTCACATTCGCATAAATTAAGTCATAGGCATAAGGATAAATGTTGTACTGAAATATATGATAACGTACAAATTGTAAAAACGGCTTTTAAAAATCGCCTTATTACATATCGTATTTTATCAGATATGCATACAACTGATGTTAAATTATATTTAGAAGAGCTTAAACATAAGATTATCAATTTAATAGGAAATAGTCTTTCGATTCATTTAAATGTTAAAGTTAATATGGAATTATTTGGTTCTTATATATTGCAGACTTCTCAAAAACATGAGATTAAGTCATTTAATTCTCGCTATATGGTTACTTGTTTAAGTACGAACCTCGATATGATGTTTGACGAGTTTCAACAAGTTTTGTATAAGAAATCTTGTGAGTTTAAAGAGAAAGATAGTGGATGGTCATTACTTAAGCTTTTATTTATAGAACTTAATATAAACAAATGTTTGCAATTGAAGTAGATACGAAGATATGACTGCTTTAGAATTAAGTGCGTGTTATTGATTTATATTATCTAGTATTGTTATCATTATTAATAAATGTTTGAAATATTATATATATTTTTTTTATTTCCCAAAAAAACAAATAATAAGCTGCTAACAACATGAAAAAACATAATATTCATTAAAATATTTATTGCATTATAGGTACATAATATTTTACATATAAATAATATACAATATTTTTATTCTATTCAGATAATTGTTCAAATTCAATCTGGTGCATCTTCCGACCTTCCGATATCTTCCTCACCCCTTTGTATGTCAGCATTAATTTTCTCCCTTGGTTTATTTCTTGCAGCAGTTCGTCTGATAGATTTCCGAAACGTTCGGGTAGCCATATCGATGTCTTCATACCTCCAAAAATTGCTAATATTCTTCTTCCATATGTGGTGTTAATCGCCTTGAGTTGTGTTACTTCATATTTTGAATTTATGTTCAAGTCACGAAGATGAATCACATCGTATTCGGCTCTGCCAACGCCATTCAGCAAACTCACAATATCACTCATTTTATATAAAATATACGGGATATCTTGAAACACTAAATGTTTTTTGGGGTTGATGTTATGTAGACTATTTTAGCTTGAAGAATGAATTTAAATATGCAATGATGCTTCCATATATATCTACAACTCCTACTATACCACTTTTGCTAACTTTCTATTTGTAAGTACTACAGCAAGGGCTTTCATATAATTTTAATAGTGATGTAAGACGACATTCCTAAGATGACCAGTCATAGCATCAACCTTGAAATACCGTATACTATTTTTGTGGGGAATATTTAACAGCTGAGTAATCATAAACGTTTTTTAGTATCGTATAATACCTCGACTAATAACGTTATTTTTTTCATTGTAAAAAAAATGACTGTGCAGGAAATAATTTCTATCGATATACAAGGTTTTCCATGTTCAAGTGGATTTTTCCCTAAAGAGCTTGCAATTTATGATGGAGAACGAAGTTGTACTGTATTATTTAAACCTCCGTATTGCAAGCATCTATTGAGTGAAGAAGATCTGAAAGTAGTTACATATTTAGAAAATAATCACCATGGGCTACTTTGGGAGTCTGGATTCATCGACTTGAATGATTTACAAAAAGTTTTGATGGATATATTAAAAATATATGGCAACCCAAAAATATTGATTAAAGGCGATTTAAAGATGAATGTTATAAAGAAATTTATTGATGCGAGACAAATATTTAACTTTCCTATGAAGAATGAACCTAAGTTGAGTAAATTTAAAAAAACACCAGAATGCTATTTTCACAGAGGACGGAATATTTGGCATTGCGCTTTAAACAATGCTAAACTATTATATAATTTTAGATTCTGTCTTTTAAATGATATGTGATTGATAATAATAATAAACAGACAATAGAAAAAATTTGGTTTTTTATTTCCGTTTTCTTAGGTAAGGAACGAACGCGTTGCAGAAATCCGTTAACATGACGTATATCCACATTCCGTAAATTTTAAGCCTATACCGGAATAATAGAAATCGTATTAGTTTGAAAATAATCTGCATTTAAATACCTTAATGGGTA